>OOFC01017295.1:12673-28447 GCA_900323345.1 Pseudochromis fuscus
CCAAGAGACAGGGATCTGGACACAAAGAAAAACAACCTCTTCAGTCTTTTTTGCATTTATATTACTTGAATGTGTAGTTTTCATTCATTCTTCCTCTTTTTTTCCGTCATTATTTAATATATCTGAGGTTTTCGCGTCCTCGGGAGAGATAAAGGATTGTGGCAGCTCCACAGGGAACAGTTGTCATTCTTACTATAAACTACAACAACTTGTCTAATTGAGCCACGCAGCTCAGTCCTCTCCTCCTGCCAGCACCAGTCAGAAATGGCTCAATTGAACGTGGAGAGTGGAGCCCCATGTGGGTGTGTGTGCATGTTGAACACGCTGGGAGTGTGTGTGTGTGCGCACCTGTGTGGGTGGGTTACTGGCTACAAGACGAGGAATCCTGGCTGTGCTGGAATGCACCGTGGCGAGGTCTGTTGGCCTGTTGTGCTCCAGGTAATAGCTGACATTTCTTCATTTGTGCACCTAATTGCTGATTTACACTGCTTCTAATGGCATGTGAAGTCAGATCCAGACGCTGTAATGGGCAAGGGAATCTAGCCAGAGGTGTCCAAATGGTTCACTATCCCGTCCTGTCTCTCCACAGCTCTCTCTCCCTCTCTGTCTATTCCACTCTTGTGTGGCTGGCTGACATCTTCTCTGCATCCTTTATTTATGCACTCTTTCATCAGTATGGCGTTCTCCTGGCAAAATGCCTAGTCAAATTGTCACTTAAGATCAGAGATGAGTTTATCTCTCCCTCACTCACTTGTTTTCCTTCTTTTTTTTTTGTTGTCTTCCCATCCTTCCAATCCCTTCATGGGATGACTTGTGCAGTCCCTGCATGCAGAGGCTAACAAACGGTTTAGGGATCAGTTGACTGGAAAGAATGGAAAGCAGGCTGGCGGAAAGCGAGTCAATGGCTCGGCTTAAACTGACACTAAGCAGAATCACATTGTACACCATTACTGCGTTTTCCCTTTGCATTTAGTGAGGATTATGAATTTCCGAAATAGGACATATTTTGTTGATCATCAGGGAAACAAAGCAACAGAAAATGAATATTTTCGGTATGAAATGCATCTCTATTAGTAACATAATAAGTTACAACATTACCAGCATCTTTCTATATCTTATGCGGTTACGGGGTGGAGAAAAAGAGATGGAGGAAGAGATCAACCATTTATTACAGCATACGGCCCAAGTCATTTCCTGGAAATGAACACACACTGGGGTGTGATATATGGGATCCCCTCTTGCATGTAACGGCAATCTAAGTGTCCTTTATGATTTCATTCAAAATCCCTCGTCCTTGTGTGGTGCAACTAAACACATTAAGGCAGAATGACGGATGGCTCCTATGAGTGTAAGGAAAGCGGGTGGAGGATACAATATGTATTCTCCACCCGCAGGGTTGGGGGATGGGAGGCTTCCTATTAATTATAGTGAAAGGAATTTGCCCTACCGCATATTGTTTAAGTCCACTGGATGAGCACTGCCATGGTTGCATGCATGTGCATGTGTGTGTGATGGCTCAAGTGTCCCACTGTGGCATTCCAGTGTTGGACTAAACGAAGCTGACTTTAATGGCCGCCTTAATGAAATGCCCAGGCCCTAATTAAGCCCTCTCTACATTGGTGAGGACAAGCTAGATTCAGTCTTTCTCTCCCTCTGAGTTCCCTGAAGGCCTGTTCCCTCTCTTCCTCTAGGACATGTTGCCTTGACATCTAAAAGCTTCCTTCTAATGGGTAAATTGTGTCTGGCAAGTATGTTTGTCTGTGCCAACATATGCTCGAGCAACGGAGCTTTGATAACACAAAATCTACTGTCAGCTTCTTTCTTCTTGCAGCACATAGGCACTGAAGTGGTACACATTTCAGATTTTTTTTTTAATATCATCAAGGACCTTTTTTTAAAATATCATTGATTGGAGTAATCTTAGGCTTGGCATTTTCCTGCTGTACTTGCTGAGAACTATTTCCTGTAAAAAAAAAAAAAAAAAAAAAAAGCAGGCTGAGAATCTGGTGAGCTTATAATTTGTAATGTGTCTGACTGTGACTCATGCATTCAACCTTTCGATAAGGGAATGACTTTCCCAAACATAACATCATGAATATGAGAAGCATGTCGAGTGAGCTGACCTTCTGAATGTTCCTTAGCAATGTGACACAGTGTGGTGACAGACAAAGTGACTTTTTGAGATATTAAAGGTGTTGGACATGCGCAGACCGAGCAGTGATTGATGGTGCCACAGACACAGTTACGTCGCCCTTCCTTAGAGACAGACAGGAAAACAATTATTCCCCATATTTCCCAAACATACACTATGCTGGAAGGAATATTATGTCTGAGAAAATCTTCAGTAAATATAAAATAGTGTGATAAACAGGCTGTTTTTTTGCTGTTTAATTGGCAGATATGACCTTCAGCTGTGTTGAAGTGCAAAGCAAACATTTGATAAAATCGCTTCCTCTATCTCAATGGCGCTGTGTCTTCTCTTCCCCCCTCTATTTCATTTGGCTGGCTTTAATCATGTTTCTCTGCTAGCTGTCACAAGTAAATAATGAGTAGACTCAAGATGTCTTTGATTTGAAAGGCCTTAGTCGGGTCACAGCTCAATTGGCACGGACAAGAAAAAAAATCAGCCCGTTTGCTGAGGGCTCATTAGGAGCCTTGCAGTGTGAAGCCAGGGTCACTGGATGATATGGAGTCTTTTTATTGAAAACCCCTTGATCCTGGAGATCACGAAAATATGTTCCACCATGATGGCAAAAGAGAGGGGAACAATTTCTCCAGATGACAAATTATATGCTTCGGGCTCGAAGAAAAAGAGAGACAGAGAGCAAATGCAGACAGACAGAAGAGAGAGGAAGGAGGAGGAGGACATAATCTATACCTATGTGACTCCAAAGCCTGCAGATGAAAAGTCACATCATGTCAGGCCCGGTTTTGATGCATGCTGCCCATAGATGAAGCATCTGGCAGATATAGTGTGGGTAAGGAGGCTATTCAATCAACAGTTCTGGGGGGACATCAACATAAATGATAGTCTCCCATATGGATTTAAGATGCAAAGCAGTACCGTATTTTCCGGATTATAAGCCGCTACTCTTTTCCGACGCTTAACTTAAACACAGTGTTTCTCATGTATTGGCGTCATTAGCTTTTTACAAGCTAGCAAGCTCCGTGCCGCCGATACATTTAGCGTCGTCACATCAGACCTGGTCAGAGTTGAAGACATGAAACTGTTCAAATAAATTCAATAGCGGCTTATAGACAGGTGCGCTCAGTCTGGAAAATACGGTAATTTCTCAACGCCAACAATTACAAGCAGCCATTAGCAAAGTCAAAGTAGAGTATCTGTCCTGGTTGAGCTGGATAACACTTGTAAAGTACTCATCTGCTCTGTGCTGTATTTTATGTTCTGGATAGATACTAATTAAATTAGTATGGTTACTTCCATCAACAACAGCAATGCTGGGGTTGTCTTTCTGGACTCCCCTTGTTATTGTTGTCTGCTCAACTAATTTCCACTTCTGAAGGTTGTAAATAAACAAAAATAAAAATCGGTGCTTTCACTGTGTGTATGCATGCACGCATAAAACAATAAGCAAATTAGATTAATAGCGATCAGTGAATACATCTGCAACAGGCTTAATAGTGGTAACATTTGGTGCATCATTAGGCACGTCACTCCAACAGCTGTAGGAGAAGTCCTGCTGTGTCGATCCAGGCAAATTCATACAATAGGTTGCTGTTTTCCCGCTTTCTGAGCTCCTTATTTTAAGTCACACGAGCATGTGCTTGGATAATCAAGAGGATGGATTTCAAATTTCCAGAACAACTGCAAGATTGAGCAATAGTCGGTGTTGACTTTTATATCTAATGCTGCTTTTAAGAATTGGAGATCTTTTCTCCAGTCATCGGCATTTTCCAAAAGTGGGTTTTCTCACGACTATTATTCCAGCACATTTCATTCCTCTGATCCTTGTCCCTGCTTATTCTCTGCATGACGACATTATTACCTTGGGGATGCGGTGATACCAGCAATAATTATTAATAAAAAATATGCACCCGCAAATTAATGGAGGGGCATTATGCATACGGTTCTATCCCGGTAATGTATTTGAAGGTATTTTTATCACAGGGCAACACCGGCTCACAGGTTAGGACCTGCAACCTTTTACTCATATTCAGCACTATTTCATCCAAGGTTAAATGTGGGGATAAAAGAACAAAGTGGTGATAATAGTGTCACTACAAGGGATGTATGTTAATGCACACTGCTCATTTCACCCAGAATCCCCACCAATATATGGCACTTGAGAATTTCTCCTATCAGGCAAAGCACTCAATCAGTCTTTGGTATATGGGTCCTTTTTCTTATTTACCAGCAGTTTGGCAGAGGCAATTTGCATTCCAGCACCAAATTGTCCAGTGCTTAGAATTAAACATGGTTTTTGACAACTTAATCATATGCATGTGAGCAGTCATTAATCTCTCAACGGGATGTCATGGTTTTTATTGTAAATGTTAGATTTGACCACAAGTCTGTTGGTCAGTTCTTTTAATTGGGAACAGTTGCTGCTATCGATCTCCATGGAGCCAGCTGTGGCTATTCAGTCTTGTGTGGGCTACATATGGGAGCATTGGGAGAAAGCTGAGAAAAGGTAGGTCCAGATAGGCAGACAGAAAGAAAGGAATGGACACACGGGGAGTTAGACAGAGCCAGAGGAAGCTCAGGACAGAAGGTTTAGGTTGTGACAAGTTAATTGCTCCTCTGCAGCCAAGTTCAGCTGAGAGTTGTCATGCTGTAGGGTCTAAAACTGCCTGGGAGTCAGAGCTCCACTCTTCCTCATTCACACCTGAAGGGGAGCTCTGACACCAACAAAAAAAAACACGTATCTATGCGCACACACTAGCTCTGTCTGCAAAAGCAGAATCCGATGTTTATCATCCCAAAGGGCATCACTTCACATCGCCAGTCCAACTTACTCCAAGTCCTTGCAAACAAACTCACTAACTGAGATGTGCTTGTACCGTACTTGCAACCTCACTTTTCCATGCCACTGTCCATTCACAGCCCTTGTCGAACAGCAAGTACGGTTCCTGTTCATATTTTCAACTATCGGTGTAGGTTCAGGAAGTTCTTGCTTCCACAGTGATAGTTTCTTATTCCTTGAGAAATATCAGGGTGGAGATCCTTATACTGGATGTGGCTGACATTTTTAAAGCCTTAGGACTGGCTATTAGGTCACATTTCAAATGATTGCATACATAAAGTACAAGCCTCCGGGGTGTGTAAGTAAGGCATTGCCACAGAGATGCTGCAAGGCAACAGGAGAAAAGTCACACTGTGAGGACTAGCTTACTAAAGGTCAGACTGTCAGTGCGGGGCAGCCAGTCTAATCTCACCTGACCTGACCTTTAATAGTGCAACATTATCTCTATTAGTGTCTACAAAAGCAGCACTCCATTTCTATACGCGGGCATGTCCATATTTATATGAGTGTAAGATAGTGTGTACACCCTGTAGTGTTCATATGCCTGTGTGTGTCTGTGTGAGAGCCTTTGCAGAATTTTCCAGCTTGCAACTGGCATCCTGCCCGGCAGCGGGACAAAAGCTCTGACAACCTAGGCAATGGCAGCCAAGGGTAATAGCCAAGGGTAACTCCACGAGTGCTGGAGTCACAGAGGCAGTTCAGTGACCAGGCAAAAAAAAGCAAGTGCAGAAGAGGCTGTAAGTGCCTAGTAAAAACTGCAGAGGACCGTGACTGCCTCTTGTTGAGAGGGCATCTAATTGGTTTAGAACCCATGTCCTCAGCACTTAGAGCAGTTTAAGATATGCCTCCACAACCCAATAGCCACGCACACTAAGTGGAGAGGTGGTGAGGACCTACCCTGGCTCATGAACAGGTTAAAATGGAAGATCGTTTGATATAATGAGGTATAGCTGGTCTCTGGGGAGAACTCCATGGTAGATGGCACAGTTTTTATGACTGCTTTTAATGCTTGGCATTCTGGCTTTAACGGTCTATATCCCCAATGAGCTCTCATTAAGGCAAAGGCAGTTCAGGATGTTTCCCCACTCTAAAACCCATAGTGGTCATTCTGCCTTCTCTCTCTTCCCTCCTCGCTCTCTCTTTATCTGCTTTCTTGCTATGTCTTGTGCTGGTAGAGTTCAACTGTGAATAAGAGGTGTTGGCAGTAACCTGAGTTTTTCGTCTGGCGTTAGTGGGATACTATTCAGTCACCCACGTCATCAGAGCCAGTGGGAGTCAGTAGGTATAAACTCCACATTTCCTTTTGTAAGTGACTTATTATTGTCTCACCTCCACTCTTAAACAGCTCAGCTTTCTCTGTAAACACTTCATGGATGAAGTACCTTTTTGTAAAAACCTTGGCAGAGTCCTTAGTGACATCAACATCCAGCTAACTTAAGTGTGCAAGAGCCAATGTTGCAAGGAGTAAGGCTACCTTGTGGATATGTTTTTATTTTTAAAAACAAAGATTCAGCCACATTTCTAAAAGTGTGTTTCCTGCACGGAAAATGACATTTGATTTCATTTTTCAGCGAAGCTGAAATCAAATTAGAAAAATCGGAAAGAGTAAAAGGTAGAGACAATACTGGGTGGGGATTTAGAGGTACTGATGGGAGGAGTGTGGGGGTTCAAAGCTCTTCCACTATTTGGAGCAGAATTATGCCCCCAGGCGATGCTGTCGGCAAAAGAAAGTTCAAGAGGTGTGAAAAAAAGGAGAGGAGTAGGTATGAAAAAAAGGAGCTTTCTTGAGGCTTCACAGTCTAGTAACCAGGATGCTGAGCTGGATGGGGCAAAGTGCCCCGGGGGAGGCTAGGAGCACTGAGAGACAGTAACCTGAGATGAGAGGTACCTGAGCTACAGCATCAAACCACTCCTATGATCCACTTAAGACTACGCCTTATGTCTTTGGTTGCTGGTTCCCCAGTAATGGCAAATAGGAGCAGTCCTCACAATCTGGTCAGGCTGGTCTTGGTGTTTGAGATGAACACCAGAAAGACTGAGGAATTTCAAATGCTCCTAAGTTGAACTTAGTTAATTGATGTGCTTTTGAAATGAGGAATTGCTTGGTGCGTTTGGGGATGTATTATAGTTTGGTTTATAGGTTAAAAATGCTTCTTTTTTATTTGCAAAGAGGAAGATTCATAGCACCTGTTAAAGGCAGACCGTTTCATAAAAATATGTGAGAAGTGCGAAGGTGAAGAGTCCTTAAGAAGAAAAAGGCTTTGCTTAAGTGAGGTGTATTTACCTGCATTTAAGAAAAGCAGTTTGATAAACAGCTCTTTGAATATATGGATCTATTTAGAATTGCACATGATTCCAGAGAGAAAACGCTAAAAGTAAAGCGAGTATTTTCAATTAGTTTTTAGGCTTTTTGCCCACAGTTTCTGGCAAACCTTTTTCTATCATTACCCTCACATTTATATTACTGCCTTAAGTCCCCTAAATCCTGCGACTGCTGCATCTCGCACAGCTGTGCACTTTTATGGCATTTGCTAATGTACTGTAAATGACATAAAATATGACAAGCTTAGTTTTCTGCCAGCTCTTGCTTTTATATCATTTTTTATACCATTTTGATTTCCCATTTATTTATTTGAAGGCAGATGTGATTTTATGTCCTCACCATGGCTGTAAAGTGCTACTGAAATGCAAATGAAGCTTTGATTGAGAGATTTTCATGAAAGGGGTGTTGTGTATGACATGGCAGCTTGAAAGCAAGTCCAAAGGGAGACGTTTTGTGGTCCCATTCGGGGCTTGGTAATGAAATGCTGGAGAACCACGGAGACTGGTAGAGGACGCTGTAGGACACAGTGTTGAGTTCCTGACTTCAGACCCAAGCATGGCGAACCGGCTTTGCAGACAATCATCTCGGCTGGAGCTCTCACTGTAAACCATACCTTTTGTAAAAGCGGGATTCCCATTCCAAACACATTGCAGCTTTCCACCCTTTTTTCACCACTTTAAAGACATTGCCTAAAGCTTTCTGGAAATAATGTTTTTGTCCATTTAAGGGCAGATTTCAAAGAAAAGCTTTGGGAATCCAAATGAAATTACAGGATAGAGTGTCTGCTTAATGCCTTATATGCACTTAAAGGTAGAGTGTATACTTGAAAGGTAATGGCTTTCTGCAGTCAAGTATTATGGTGGCTCCCACACTGAAATGGATCTCTTTACTCCTGTCTTGACGGAGTCCTCTTAGTGAAGGTGTGGCATAATGTAGTTCCTACTCAGGTCTCTTATCTCATGTCAGTGTTATCCTGCACACCTTGATAAAACTTCCTTTCCTCCCTTGTCTTGTAACAACATTGCACTCTGTCTGACAGGTACAGTAGCTAGCGGGAGCCTGCCTCTCATCTCTCTCTCTCTCTCTACACACACACACACCACACACACACACTCACAAGCCAGGCTTTCCAAAAAGCTTTTTTCATTAATGTTGCAGATAGCGCTCGCAGCGATGGACATGCATTTGGTTTAATCCAAAGTGTATAACACTCATCCCGATCACCTGTGTTAATGGGTAGTGCTGCTGACACCTTACAACCTGCTAACCAGATAGGGGTTAAGTTAAATACTGTCTAATGGACCGATGGAAACTGCCAATACAGTCCTCTTACTGTTAGAGGGTGGGGATGGTGATCCATTAGAAGTTCAAACCAGTTGTTGGTTTCTATTCTGAGTGTCCAACAAAGTAGGTGTGGCACAAAAAGGACAAAATATGGATGCTATGGTTCAATAGCTGACCCTTTAATTTAAAACACCCTCGTCTAAAAATGACACAACAGATCATTATTCCTCAAATTATATGGTAATGACATTTGTAATATGTGCATTTTTTTTTCTTTTTACAATATGTGACAAATCTTTGCTTGAAAAGATTTGTTACAACTTAATATGTAAATAAAATCTGGTCACACAACTGTAAGGGGTGTAGCTGATTCTCCTTTTACTGTCTGCATATAAAGTCAAATATCCTCCAAATTTACAAGATAAAATAGGTGAAAAAATTGGGCAACCTAAGATGATAATTGACATTTACTGGTTACAAACCCACAGATACACTTAAAAAAGCGATTTAATTTCCAATCCTTGTACAACACGTCATTGTGATTACAGCTCACTTGACAATTGACAAGGCAGGGATCATTATTGCAACATTTATGAGCATTTATTGTAAAGGCAGGATGCCTGTGTTGCCTGTAATGGCCGTGGCTGAGCCACTGACGTTGTGATTTAACCTGGCACTTTGGCGGTAGCGAGCCGCTCCTTCAAATCAAGGCTAAGTGGCGGATTCATCAGTGCCCTGTCGAGATGAAACACTCGCCCGCCGGTGACACGGAGATGAGGCCCTGATTGGGACAAATACGTCTCCCTCTGGTGTCAGCTCTCATTCACCGGTCTGAGCACAGGCTGAAAGAAAGACAAATGTTTTGATTAGGGGTCTCTTTCAATGTCACAGCAGCCAGCGAAGAAGAATGAGATGAGGCTGTCTCCAAGGGAAGCAAATAGTTGAAGACGATGAGAGGAAAATGGATGTCTCCACTGTCTGGAGGGTGTTGAATGGGGAGTCTGAGTCAGAGAAAGCTCAGTGAAATTGTCTCTTTTAATGAGACTGCATTTCTTTTTTGTCTGGAAGACCATTTCGGTTTCAGCATGGTGTTAAAATTCTGGATTTAATAAATAAAACTGTTCAGGAAATAGTGACATTGGTTACACGGGATATCTTCACACAATGTTTGCGATGATATCTGCGCCTTATATAACTAACACAGTGCTTACCCCTCATCCTCAGAGGGTTTTTTTTTATTATTATCACAGAATTTGTGGGTGAAGCCACATCTATCTCCACAGAGGCGTTGGGTGATGTCTTCGAAAAAGATGCGTATCAGTTATAGCAAACTCGCTGAGCTATATGTTTCCTGCGCCTCGCACACTCGTGCTGAACCTTTGTTCATCCTGCCAGCTACAATGCAGACTGAACACGTGTCTCATGTAGCCCAATATTTCCTCGTAAAGTGCAAAATCTTGATGCCTGTGTTCCTCAGCTTACTGGGAGTTAAAGAGAATATACAACATAGCTTTGCAACACATACCTTGACAGATATGGCAAGCATTTCAGTGGGATGCTGAAACAAGTAAACAACTCAAAGTGCCCTCGCTGTTGTTCTGTGAGAGCCTTATCTTGGACAAAATATTTCTGTGAGTGTAGCTTATTTATGGAGCCTCTTACCCTCAGCACTTCCCACCTCCCAGTTCACCTTTTCTGGAAACTAGTTTCAAACCAATCTGCTTTAAAAAATCAAACTTTTCACAAGCAATGTGTGTTTTAATAATGATGTATTATTAATTAATAAATTGTTGTTAGCAAATGAATACCACCAGCATTTGTTTCAAGAAAAGAAGTCAAATAAAAACTTGTGTAAGAATCACACATCTTTCCTAAACCTCCCAGACACACAGATACATCCCTTCTGGCTTTATTTTTTCAAGGGCTTTGATCTCTCTCTTGATTTAATCTCACTCAAAGAGACAAAAATGCTCCAAGTCTTGAAAGTCAAGGTACACTTTTATCTTGTCAGCCCCGCAAAATATGAGTTATAGCTGGACAAAAGGCAGTTTAATGCAGCTTTCTGTGCCTGTGACATATCATGTAATAGAAAAATGGGACTCTGCTTCAAAATATATGATATGCCCTATTGGACTAAGACCCTCTCTACACCACATCCATCAAATCAGCCATCTGAGTCTGTTTCAAATGCTCATCACTCCCTAATGAACATGATCAATCCCAATGTAAGCCCACTTTGAACACCTTTCAAGGTCCCTCCCTTTGAGAATCATCAAGTGTTTTGATATCCATACACTTGGTAAACACTAAAGTCTTCTTGTGTCAGCAGCGAGACAATTGCGAGGCTGGCCTTGAGCTCTTAAAACAAACATTTACACAAATACTCCAGTGACAGAGGGTAGTGAAGAGGCAGGAAGCGATGAAGTGGGGAAAGTGGACAAAGAAAAGATATAAATGACAGTGTAGAGAAACAGAAGGGACCCTTCCTGTTTAATCAGGCCCCATCTGAACTCACAAACTCCTTCTCTTCTCCATCTCCCTCCCTCATTTGCATCTCTTTTATGTCCCCGCTTCCTATTATGCAAAAAGTGTACGCTAAAAAAGTAGTCCGGTTTGCAAAGTGAGTTGCTCCATTTCCCCACACTTTTTAATCAATACCAGCCAGGGGAGGAGGGTGATGTGGTGTTCAGTTGCATTTATGCTAACTAGAATATTTGAACTGTTCTCTTTGAACTACAGTTACCTTGGAAACCAGCCCACAGGAGTTGCTGTTTTATAACGATAATTACAATCAGTGGTCAGACTAGGTCCTGTGTTTACAGAGTATATAAATACAGAATCTCGTATATATCTCGAGTAAGTAGACCACTTCCTGCGCTTTGTGCTATTTCAGAATACTTGGACAGCTTACAAACTCACAACCCCAAAGACCTTCACACTTCATTAAAGCGCACTCTCCCTTTGTCAATCACAGGAGAGGTTAAAACTTATTTGTTTGTTTTCTGCTGTGAAGTTTGGAAGAAGAGTCCATCCCGTGGCTCACGATGCCCTGATGACCTTTTGCACCCCTACTGTATTAGGGGAGCGAAACCGCCGGAAAACATGCAGCCCTGAGGATTTCGGTAAACCCGTCGAGCCCCCCCTCCCCTGCTTCTCCAGTTTATGATGTCCATGAAATCTCACTTCTTTTGGCTGTATAGCTGATGATAAAGTGACTGCCTGCAAGCCCCTTCCACTGTTGCCATTTGTAATTTTTAGAAGTGATCATCGGAGGCGATCTGTCTTGATTGTGCCTTGGCAACTGTCATGCTCCACTAATGCACAGTGTGAGCGAGGGCATAAATGCAGTGTCTTCCGGCAGCGCTGATGTTTATCTTCCTTGCTTCATGAATTTGCATTCCCACAGACAAAATTTACTCATAATGGCAGGCATCACCGCGTAGATAGGCCCGGTGTATTATCAGTCTGTATACAGTGTTTGTTTTACAAGTGGACAGGCAGGAAAAAAGGATTTGAACATTCTGATGAGGAAGACAGATTGATAGTAATACACGCCGCCTCTAATGGGCTTGATAGAGCTTTATGAAATATTCATTATTGGTTACTATTGTTGTAGCATTGGCAGCAGCGTCTGAGGGATTACATTTTTATATTAATGAAGTAGCCCATATAACAAAAGCAGGAGAAATACTGCATCGCTTCACATCACAGTTTTTGTTAAAACCTTGGTGAGTGCAGGTTGAATTTAAGAATCTGCTAAAAAAAAAATCAAAAATCCCATTATTACAGTGAATACCACTGAGAGCAGGCTTCTGATAAATACTTGTGCAAATATTTGAGGCTGTGTCATTCCTGCTGTTCCTCTTTTTTTTTCTGAAGGTAGATTGTTGTTCAAAATGTCATGTAATTTTGACTTTTCAGAACATTCAGAGTGTAATTTATGTTAGCTTGATGCTTATAATAAACGGTTGGGGTTATACTTAAGCCATCTTTTCTGCAATAACTCCAGGTGTTGACTTCCTTTTCACTGTTACAGCAACATCTTCTATGCAGGTTATTTTATTCAGGATACTCAAACTCTATGTGAATTTATCTGTGTATGTGTGTGGTGTACTGCATATCGTGGACAAAAATATAGTTATCCACACTCTAATGTTGCATGCTCCTATAAGTTCAAAGTGTCAAACATTAAGAAAGTGACCCTCTAATCACCTTATTAAACTCCTATTAGCAGTGTATCAATCATATCTAATCAGAATTATTAGGCGACTTCTGAGTTTATACTGTGAATAAATTAGATTATAAAACATAGTTGATTGAAGCGTGACTTTCAGTGGTTGTGTCTGGTAATTAGTTGGCTCTTTTCCTGCCAAGTTTCTGTCACACATTTGCAGTAATGTTGCTTTAACACCTCTGAAATTGGGCTTGCTTCTTTCGTTCGCACATTTGTCAAAATGCTTTTTCAGACATTTTGCAGAATGCGTTTATCACCAATCTGAAACTCATTTTCACAAACACAGTAAGCTCTCGCAAACCACGGGTTAGAGGCAAGTTCTTCTTTTGTGGTGGTTTTCTGTCACTGTCAAATTAATGATGATGCCGCAAATAATTACAATGCAGAAATTGTGGTCATTACACGTACGGTGAGATTGAGAGAATATAGAGTGGAGTTGTAAGCCTAATAACTAATCATTGTTTGGTGACGATTGGGGGAGAAGGTATAAATAGAGGAAGCAATATTTCAGGGGATTTGTTTTTATATCGAACCACAAAGTCCACTGAAGTCCTTTTACAAGTGTTGAGTAGTAATGTACGGCTTTGACAAGGAGAGAAGAAAGAAAGTCAGATCACAGGGGTTGAAAGGAAATCTGCTTCTCTGTTTCCTGCAGGGTGCATCCCCTTTGTGTGCTTTAAACAAATGGACTCCAGCAGGGAGACAAGATGATATTTGTCATTTGACTTCCTGGTAGTTATTGCAATACAATCTATACGAATAACTTGATTTAGTCCTTAACGTCACAACTTTAACAAGCAGCCTGTCACCTATGGCAACACCACCAGTGAAGAAGAAGCTTTAACAAAAAAAATACAAAACAAAACACAGACACACACTCCCACCTGTTCCTTCCTCCATTACTTCTTCTTGCATCCTGCTGAAAACTACCAACAACAATGTCATAAAAAAACAGAAACTGTGGTCATTGGCTACCAAATAACAACGCCTATGACTAACTCAACCACTCCACCACATCCTGAAGCTCTCCTGTGCTTCTAAATTGCTAGTATAAAATGCCCAGGCCAGAGGGGTAATAGTTTTTGATAATGATCCCGGGCTAAGCTTTGGTGCTGTGTGGCCACATGCCGCACAGACAGCATGCTGATTATTTCTCTGAAGTGGGCTGGATGTGTGTCCGTAATGGTAATTTCCAGGCCTGATTGGCAAAGAGCGATGAAATTGGGGGCAGTTAGCACTGAGGGGAAAATAGCGCTGGAGTGTGTGGAAATGCAGCAGCCGTCCAATGGTAAACAAATTATCTGAAGTGAAATGACAACATTAGGCAATGCGGAGTGCCGGTCCACATTATGAATATGGCTCTGTGCACAGGTTTTTAAATACCTGCTTTTTTACACCAATTGAAACAACTGGGCAGTCCTTGTCAAAGATCCCTTCCCACACTTCCATAAATGCAGGGATCCCAATCAAATCCAGCATGAGTCATCGTCTAGGATTTGATGCATGTAAACAATGTAATTAAACGTACATTTAATTGAGTGGCTTTAGAAATCTTGTGTTTTTCACTTGTGTGTTAATGTGGATAATAACTGAGTAGTGCTGAAGGACTAACCTGTAATAGCCTCAGCTTTGTTTTTCCATTCATGATGTCACTGCCTGAAATACCTGTTGGGACCAGTGTATTAAAAACCAATGCTGACAAACGCAGTGATTATTTTGAAGTTGTTGAGGAATCCCTTTTAATCCTTGAAGATCCACTCTGCAGTTGCACCCTGGCCCACACCAAGACCTTAAATGTAAAAAAAATATATCTATGTGAGTGTATTCTCAAACTCTACAGCGTGTCTCTGAGGAAAGGTAAGTTGTTGGATAATAGGCGGATAAGCTCTCATGAAAGATTGGAGCTAAAGCACAATGCTCGATTTGGCAAATCCAAAGAGCTGGAGTAAAACACTTCTCCTCTGCTGTCGCTAATCTTGTCAGACATCATATGACAACAAACTAAGTAGTTAACTTTTTAGATTTCTGAAGATCTATTCATAGCACAGGTTTGGCTGTTGCTGAGTGAGAATAACCCAGGGGGCTGTCTGGTGTCTCTAGCGACAGACAAAAGGTGTCGGTTTCTGCTTTGTGTGCCCACACATCTACACAACCTAACCCCTGAAGTCAAGGCCCATTTGACTCAAAGTAAATTGGCATGTCTAGACTGCCTTCTCTCCTTCCTTCCTTCCTCCCTTCTTTCCTTACTTTACTTCCTTCCTTCCTTCCTCCCTTCCTTCATCCCTTCCTTCCTTCCTTCCTTCCTCCTTTCTTTCCTTACTTCAGTACTTCCTTCCTTTCTTCCTTCCTTCCTCCCTTCCTTACTTCCTTCTTTCCTTCCTTCCTTCCTTCCTCCCTTCCTTTATCCCTTCCTTCCTTTCTTCATCTCTTCCTTCTTTCCTTCCTTCCTTCCTTTCTTCCTTTCTTCCTCCCTTCCTTCATCCCTTCCTTCCTTCCTTCCTTCCTTCCTCCCTTCTTTCCTTACTTCCTTACTTATTTCCTTTCTTCCTTCCTTCCTCCCTTCCTTCCTTTCTTCCTTCTTTCCTTCCTCCGTTCCTCCCTCCCTTCCTCCCTTCTTTCCTTACTTCCTTCCTTTCTTCCTTCCTTCCTCCCTTCTTTCCTTCTTTCCTTCCTTTCTTCCTTCCTTCCTTTCTTTCTTTCTTTCTTTCTTTCTTTCCTTCCTTTCTTTCCTTCCTTCTTTCCTTCTTTCCTTCCTTTCTTTCCTTCCTTCCTTTCTTTCTTTCTTTCCTTCCTTCTTTCCTTCCTTCCTTTCCTTCCTTCTTTCTTTCTTTTTTTCTTTCTTCTTTCTTTCTTTCCTTCCTTTCTTTCCTTCCTTTCCTTCCTTCCTTCCTTCCTTCTTTCCTTCCTTCCTTTCCTTCCTTCTTTCCTTTCTTTCTTTCTTTCTTTCT
>OOFC01017296.1:0-10077 GCA_900323345.1 Pseudochromis fuscus
CAGCAGAGAAGACGTCCTGGGCTGGGCGGGCGAAGGGGATGGAGGGAGGGACGGTGGCGGTGGAGGGTTAGGCAGGTGCTGCTGCTCCTGCTTCTTCCCCCTCGTCCTTGTCCTCAGTCAGCCTGTGTGTGCAGGTCAGCCCGACGCAGCACGGCGAGGGATGAGTTGCAGAAACACCCAGAGAGATAAGAGAGTGAGAGAGCTCACTGCTGCACTCAGAGCTGTCCACCGAGTGAAGGAAACTCCCTCGCCTGCCCCGTAAACATGGACCTCCAGTGCAGTACACTAACTTAATTATGGGAGGAGCTGCCCCCCTCCCCCCCTCTCAACAACACAGACCCATCCCTCAGTTGTACTCCTCCTCCTCCTCCTCTTCTTCCTCCTTCCTCTTCTGGTCAGTATCTCTGATTGGCCTAATCTGACAAGGACAATCACGATGTCAGCTTCTGGCTCCAGCACTGATGGGTGGGGGTGATAGAGTTTATTGACGTGAAGCTGTAACTCAATTTGACGCTATGTACACTTAGTTTAAAACCCCTCAGCACACGTTCGAGTGCCGCCACAGCTGTAGGCTGATAAACTTTGGTTTTGAGGTCAGAACACACAGACGGGCCATCAGAGGGGTTACTGACACATTTTTCAGTGAGTAACTTCAATTCAAGACATCGAGTCATATTTTGTTCTGGGAATATTGACACTAGTCACACTTTATTATGAGGCATCCAGTTTTCTACTTCCTGTGACCATAAAACAAACACATGTAGAAACTGTGAGTTTGTGAAGAAGTGAATCGTAGAGTAAACACCGACATTAAAACCACCGACAGGTTCCAGTGGCTCCTGTCAGCAGGTCGGATTTATCAGGCAGGGAGTGAACTAAGAGTCCACATCCAGCACAGCAGGTACTGTGGGCTGTCCTGTGAACTGAAGACAGGATCACTGACACCCAAGATGCTGAAAAAGATCCCACAGATGAGAAATCCCTAATGCTGCTCTGATGCAGCTCAGTGTATGGAGCTGAGCAGCTGCACACTAGTCACAGTGTCCATGCTGACTCCTGTCCAGCACTGGAAATCCTGCAGTGATGGAGCAAAGGAAGAAGGTGCACGTGGACGGCACCAGGATGCATGTTGGGAAGAACCTGGGAAGTGTGCTGCTGCTGGGAAACCTCCTGCATTCATGATGTTACCTGAACACAGACCATGTACAGCCCTTGATGGCAGCAGATGATGGGATGATGACCCCTGATTCAACCTATAAATTCTCCAGATCTTTAAATAACAAAATATTTCTTAGTTTTGCATCCACAGGCTTTCAATTAATAACCTGTGAGTAATGAAGGATGTATCATCAGTGGTATTTTTCATGGCACTGTCACATTGTTTAAAGGCTCATTATTCCCTGAACCAACTTTGTGGGTTGCTGGTCCTCAGATCCTGGACCTACAGACCCGTCAGGATCTCCATGTTGTTCCCTGAAACAGAGTTCATGTCAGAACTGAATCCCTGTGATTCATCCGTCAGTGGAGGACACGGGTTAAGAGCTTTTTTAAAACCGAGCAATTAAGACATGGCTGCCGCCCAAAAAAAGTTTACCCAGAGGAGGATGTTACTAATGTGATCATATATTTACCCACAAGATGACATCCTTCAAAATCCTCCCCCTCTGTCAGCATCGAGTCTTATTAAAAAATCTATTTGGGCGTTTTACCTGCTTGTTGGACAATATCCTACGAATCTGAACAAATGGTCGCTGCACTCCTGCCTCCCCGCCCGCCGTGCTTTTGTGTTTGATCGGCGGCGCTAAGTGACGCTTGGACCCGAGAGCGAAGCCGGCGGTGCATTAGCCCTGTTGGACCGAGCTCTCAGATCAATACAGCAGAAATGCAAGGCAGCATTACTGTGTGACGGGCAGTGCAGGTATCAGGTAGCTGGTGTCGTCCAGACCTTGTTCGATGTGTGTTGTTTCCAGTGTGATGTTGATGAACCCAGCTTTACATGTGTGTGGGCAAAATAACCGTAAAAGGAGCAGTAACTCAGGCCTGCAAATCATATTTACAGGGTTTTAGGCTCTGGATGGGATGAGGGAGTGAATGCAGTAGCTCCAGCTCCTCATCTCACTGAGAACAACTCTGCATTTTATGATTTTATAAATGTTCTCCCTGCATCTGCATTCAAGTCAGGGCAAGTCCAGACAGATGAGATAATCTCTTTGCATCTTTTTTTTTTACTTCTTGGCTTTGAGCAGGCAAAGTGACACAGCATTTAGTTCTGGCTCAGGTTCAAAAACCAATTTCTAACCGACATCAATTTCTGGTTTCTGAGAGAAGAAGAAGAAAAAATCACCACAGGCTGAACAATTCTTCTTTGTGGGAAATACAACAGGATGGTGGATGGTGTGGCCATCATATTCAGGCTTTTTCTTTGTTTTCTGATCATTGTATGAATTAAATTAAATGTATTAACCAGCAGGAAGACATGGGTCAGAACAATGTGGACATATGCTTCTCAGGCAACATGTTTAAAATACCATTAATAATATTTGTAGTCATGCTGTTTTTATTAACTCCATTTATTTAACATACAGGTAACACTGCACACAATCGCATGGCAAATGTATCAGTTTAATATAATATCAAGCAGATTCTTATCAGTGTTATTTTTGTTTTGGACACATCTGAGAGTAAGAGTGAAACCTGACACTAAACCAGATTATAGTCACACTGTGTCCTTTCTTAGGCCTGATGTTATCTGAGATCTAATGTTATCAGCCTAGGATGTCTCTGTATACATTAAGCTGTTTTAGCAGATGGTTACGTGGGAGCTATAAGTAACTTAGTTTGATATACAGGCTCCTCTTTTCCTTTGTCAGTAGATCCATATCACATTGTTTTAATTTACACTGGTAATAATCAAATCAAGTCTTATTTTTCCCATGAAGACAAATGTCATCTCATCTGTTTGTTAAAAGCTTTCATTATCTACCAGTAAATTATGTGAAGCTTCAAAATAAAATCATGCAAATGATTTAAAAAAAAACCCAACAACATTCCCATTGTGTCTATAAATAACCACAGCAGCAATGTCTCCTCTGTGTTACGTTGGTATGTACAGTGATATCTGTGTGACATTCACTTTAGGCACGTTGATCGGTTATATCCTGTTTGCATTAAACGTACCTTAAGTCACATGGGTGTTTCCATCCACATCTGAGGAGCCGTGTAGTGTCCAGCGTAGCCCGTTACCTACACGTTAGCTGAGCGGAGGAAAGCTGTGACGCAGATGCGCCTCGTGTGATCGGATCACATGTGGACAGAGCTAAATACAAACTGTAAACAATCCTGCACAAAGCATTGAGATCCGATCAGTCAGACCACATCTGGAGGTGGTCTGAGACGCATGTGACCACATATGTTTTGTAGTGTGAACACCAATGAATCATCGTTACTTTCTCCTCTCTTGTGCTAACTGTTTGCAAAAACTGTTAACTCTGCAGGGGCCCTGACGGTGTCATAGTAACATCCAAACACAAGTGGACACGTTAAATACAGATGCGTCTCAGCTGTCCACTTGTGATCCAATCACCCGAGACGCATCTTAAAAACTTACATCCACTGTAAGTCGACACTTCACCCTCATATGAATCATTTTTACTGCAGAACAGAAACAACTTAGTACTGATCCATCAATGATTTGTATGACAGTTAAAGAGTTAGACATGTTGAACCAGGCAGCACCAAACATGCAGGTCCCTAAAGGCAGCATTCATTTAAAAGCTATAAACACTACAAACAAACTACAACGCTGACATATTGTGTCTTTAATAAGCTGATAAATGTTAATAAAAGTCAATAAAGAGAACTTACTATTTACCATTTTTATTCAAAACTGACCGTTGGAGATGCACCTACATCAGCCGTGCTTTAAAAAACGAGCAAAAAACAAAATGAAACTCAAAGCGATCCGTTTCTGTTTTGGTTGCAACAATCTCAAAGTGTTAATTACGTGTTTGGAAGCGACGCTGATGGATGTGCTGCAGGTAACGTGCTGTGAAAATGTGGCAAAAAAAATTGTGCAACCTTGCAAGAAGTGGTGAAATGTTCCCAGAGAAATGCAACCTGATGAGCGTTCAGTTCCACGCAACACAGTGTGAAATGCAAACCTGATGATCCCAGAACCGAGCCAGCATCACATGGCACCGAGGCTCCATAATGCACATTCTCACACACACACACACACACACACACACACACACATACACAGAAAACAGGCATGCACACACATTCCTTACAGTATATTCTTAGACAGAGCTTTATTCTTGACATTACTGCAGGAATGTGCATGGAGGAGACTGTAAGTGATCCATACGCTCCGCTGGAGTCACACTGATTTGTATTCTCAGACATTCAGCACTTTGTGTTCAGTGAATGCAGCAACCTACAGGTTCACTAAAGGTGACTTCAGGGCAGGTTCAGTCTTTCTGTTGCATAAGTGCAAACACAGACGCTATAGTCCAGCCTGATGATCCTGTCTCAAAAAGCTCTTTTATGTGATGTAAAATCTCAGCAACTCTTGGATGAAGTTGAATTTCCAGAGGTTGATGTCGACTGATTCTGGTCACCCCCCTGACTTGGACTGTGGAGGCTGATTTTTGTGGTTTTAGAGCAACATACCTCAACAGCAGTTTGACAATAAATATGATGTAAACATTTGTATTCTCTCAGGAAACAAAATGAAAACTCTAGTAGTAGTTGTTAACTGGGCTTTGATTATCATCAAGTGTAAGTGAATCCATTAGTGTCTCACACCATCAGCCTTTGTTCAAAGTTCAAAGTTGGATTTATTGTCATGTGGCACAGACACAGGGTCACAGTGCACTGAGATTTGTCGAACAAGAAGCAGCTCAGCAGAGGAAAAACTGAGGAAGATTTCACAGAAAAAACTATCAGTGAATACTAATAATGACATTTTAAAGAAGAATAAAACAGGAAATGAAATAAAGTAAAAATAAAAAATGTATATCAATGAAATAAAATAAGTATAACTATAATATTTGTATCTGCATGTATAAAAATCACTTTATTTACATTGTGCTCAGGTACTAAACATATGTGCAAATACAGAAATGATTTGTAACAATTGTAACAACAGTAAAACCGATAAAAATACATTGATGACATTGCTGTTATTGTTGGTGCTGGGTGTTCCTGTAGCATTTAGCTAACATCACTGCTGTGTTACATTAGAGGATCTCAGAGCTGCCACTGTGGCTGTAAACTGTCTGTTTGACTTTATCTGAGCAGCACATGACATGTTTGTTTACATTATGTTTTACAGTATAGATGGTAAAATATATCCTGTATGTACCTGATAATATTTTATATTGCTTTATATTCACCACTGAGAGTTTCAGAGGGTCACTGATAATGACCCACAGACATAACAGATGGGAATATGCTTTTATTTTTTCATTCACAGCTTTTCATTCGGTGTTTAGTTAGATTTTGATTTAGATATCCTGCTGATACTTTAGATTTTTATAGATTTATTGTGGCACTTTCTACTCATGCACAGATACAGCTTCAGGTATAACATGTATCAAAGTGTAACTTCAGGGGGCTGCCTGCATTACTTTTATTACATTTAGATTTTTATATATTTTTTTGTTAATACCCGAGTCAAAACCAAGTATGTCAGGATTTATATAAATGGATAATTTGATATGAAACACATCTTAGATAAGGACAAAGTTTCCTTGTATTTGCAAGTGGGTTTAAAGTATGTGAAAAGCAAACAGTCCAACCAGCATGAAATACCAACGTGTAGATAAACTCAGGTATTAAAATCAATGTAAAATATATTAATTGTAGTCGTGTTCTGTTCTGCAGGTTTTTTTTGTTTTGATTTATTTGCCAGTTCAGATTCCTCTCAGCTGTGTTGGCAAACTGATGGTGCTGCGTTGTGTAAGAGGGATCTTCGAGCATCTCTCCACACAGCACGGTTGGAAATGAATTATGTCTTTATGCGTGATTTCATTCTCAACGGGGTTTAAAACTTACCAAAGGTGGACAGAAGAGGCAGCGACATGGCAGCGACTCTACACAATTTTAATTGCATTAATTTGTATAATCGAATGGATTTATTCCCCCATCTGTGCAAAACATTTTACCACATGACACTGAAAGTATAGAAAGTGGACAATCATGGTTTGATTTTGCTGAATATGGAGAACGATTTACAGCTCATGTGGTGTAAATTCATCAAGGTTGATTCACTATGCTTAATAAATGTGTGTTTTTGTCCTAGGCAACAAGTGTCGAGTTACAGAAGTGGAGCTGAGGCTTAAAGCTGCTGTTCAGATGACACAGGTAAAGTTACCCACTCAGTGTCTCAGCAGCTGTGGATTAAGTGGTGTTGATCAAGGCAGCGTGGGCTGGTGATTGTGAAACAAGGGGGAAAAAAACTCACCAGGATAAATACAACACACAAATATCTCTAAGTCATGCTCTCTCTTGGCAAATTAGATTTATTGTTTATATATTGACTGTTTGGTGTTTAGAGCACGAGAGCCGTCTTGCATCAGACTCTTTTTGTGTGAAGATTTCATTTGTTTTTAAAACCTGGTAATGAGATAATGAGTATCATATTTTACTGCACCTAAACCAAAGATTAAATGTTCCAGACACAATGATTTCCTGAACTTTCAACAAGTCTGAGTCACAGTTTTATACAAGACTGTGATGGCACCCTCTCTGTAGTTTGGGGCTGGATTGCAGTGAAATACTTGCAGTAATGGATTACTGCTACGTGCAGTAATCCATGGTTCCCAGTGACTCTTTCTGAGATTTAGGTGCCAAATATTAATGATCCTCTCAGAAATTTGAATCATCTTGATACTGATGTGTCCATTCATTTGATTTATAATTAAAAACTTCCAAAACTAACTTGTATTATTATTATTTTTATTACTATTATTATTATTATTGTCCAGAAGAAAACCCAAAAATCTAAATAATCAAACAGTACAGATCAATAATATTTGTAATATACACAAGAGAAAACGTACAGATTGATGGAAAACTGAAGATGCATCAAAGATTTAAACAAAAAAACAATCTAAAAAATAAATGAAAGGGTTTACAGTACTGAGAGGGTTGTAACTAACATGTGTAATCAATGTGATTACAGCACACAAGTCAAAATCCTGCCCCTGTCTCATGTGCTGACCACATGATGGACCTCCATGTGTGCTGATAAAAGCACATTTGCTGCATACATGTGTCTTATCTACATGCAACCAGCAGCAGACATGACTAATAGCTTCTGCTCTGCCTTTAATTAACCACATTTATAATTAATTTGTAGAAAATTAGATTGAACTGTGCTGCCAGCGCAGGCATGTTGTACAGTGTCACACTCCTTCATTTGGTTTCCAGCCAAGACTTCACATCACCACCACCACCACCACATTATCATTATCATTATCATCTGCAGTGTCATCATGTGAAAACCATATAACTGGAGCTGAAACACTTCATCAAATAATTGATTGGTTGATTGGCAGAAAATTAACTGGGAAGTATTTTAATAACAGAGAAAAACACACGGTGAAGAGAGTATCCCACAGTATTTTGTACTTTTCTGGCATTTTGATTATTGAAAAATAAAACAATTAATTGATAAATCATCATCCACATCATGCAGGTGAATTTCGAATCACACTCAGGTCCTCAGATCGTGTGACTTCAAGCTAATATTCAAAAATAATTTGCATTAAAATCCAAAATAACAGCTTACACGAACAAAGACATGTACTAAGTGTTGTTTTTTTATTGTATTTTTGGTTTAGAAAATGTTTTTCTGCACCTGACATTTTAAAAAAAGTTTGAACAAAGGTCATGAAATTGAGTAATTTTCACCAAGGTATACTGGAAAAAAGTTTTTCATCATTTTTCCCAACTATCTTTGTGCCCACTTATGGGTTAAACTTCATCATTTTCATGTTGCAGGATTAATAATAATCAGAGTTTACAGTAGTTAATGCTGTGTACAGTCACTTACCTAAAAATATGGAAGAAATATCCAGACTGGTTACTCAGATAAAAGCAGAAATATGTCAAGTTCATTTAACTCCATTGTAGGTATAAAAAAACCCTGCATTTCAACATTTGCTGTCAGATAAAAAAATTACTAGAGGTTCAAAAAAGTGCAAAATTTGCCTTTAAAATTGACCCATTGCTCGTTTTCAGCTTTATATTCACAGTACCAGCTTGACCTTTTTGGTTTTTGGTTTTCCATTAGGTAGAAGTACCTGGTACCACTTGTCTAGTACCTGGTCTCCTGTAGTTTAAAAAAAAAACAAAGCCGACCAGATACGAGCAGGAAGAAAAATGTGATTGGTCGGAATCATCGATGTAGCTGGACCTCACCTCTCAGCCTCTAAACAGACTCTAACTGGACAAATTAACAACATATTTGAAGCTAAAACAACAAATTTCTCTCTTGAAACAATCTTCTAACTGCTTTCTGTGACACAGATCATTTGAAACTTTGACCATGTGTAGTATCAGCGCCCAACACTGAGCATTATAGGTCCTCTGTAAGTGTAATATATTGTTGCTGCAAAGTAACCCGTCATGGCAGCTGTCACGTGCATTTTGTGGAGTAAAAAGTAATTTTTGTAATGTATTTCATAAATAGAAATACTTAAGTATCTCAGAATGACTTGATAAATTGTTTGGGTGAATGCAGTTTGTTACTTTAAACTCCCAGCTCCACAGTTTGATCAACACCTTTTAATATCATCAATAATACCTGATAGAAACTGACAGAGACAAACCTCCCACAGGTTCAGACTCAGGCCGGGTGTTTGTCTCCCTCCACCACTTTTCTGGTACTAATTCGATCCAGAACAGATGAACTAATGAGTCTAAACTTTAGGGAGTTTTCACAGTAATTTCCATCATCATCATCATTACAGTTGGTTTTGGCAGCGGGTGTTTGCAGATGACCTGGTCACTGACTTTCCCTCATTTCCCCTTTTCGATTAGTAAGTCCACGTGGTCCAGGGTCTCAACCTTTTCCAAGAACGCCGTGCTACAAGTCACCACGTCTCTGTCTCACAGTCAGTCAGTGGTCAAGATAAACAACATACCAGCTGCTAATTTGTTTCCCCGTGAAAAGATGAATGGGAACCTCTTTAGTGGGAAGACGCCAGTTCAAATCCATTTCTACACGAGGGCGAGAGCTCGGGTCACATCTCGGACCTGCTCTGTGGGACCCTGGAGATCACCGACAGATAATCACACAGAGAGGAATTTGTTCCTTTAGGGTTGTGGAGCTTCTCAGACACATTCCCACATTTGTCCTCATCAGGAGGAGAAGACGAACTGAGGCTTTACTCAAAGTCACAAGATTGTACTCACTTTTTTTTATTCCTGTGTCACATACAGAGACACTTGTTTCCTCGCTGCTTTACATTTGAGATGATTAACTTCATTAATCCAATCCAACACTTTTATAACTGAATTTTAAAACTGAATCATGCAGAGTCCCTAAAGTCCTGCAAAGCTTGTGTTTAACCCTTTAACACCTCTGCTCCAAATGTCGACCTGGACTTTTTGTTTTTGCTTATTTTCATTGCAAATTCAAATTTAAAATGCAAGATCTGTTATGTTATTTGTCCCACTAAAATGCTAAAATCAAATTTTATTTTTGTGAATTTCTTCTATTTTTCTTCATCATTACTGTTATTACACCTTTATAACATGCAGTAAATCATAAAGTTGCTGTTTTGCGTGCTTCTGGGAGAAGTGCAAGTGAAATCACTGTAATGACACCGTATCATACTGGCTGTAAAGTGCAACATCTCAACATCTTTGGAATTTTTCCAATAGCACAAACTGTGACACAATTACAGCCCAATTTGCTTTTAAAGGCTTAATCATCTTGTGTCCAAGTTATGGATCTTGCATTAGATCAGGGGTGTCAAACTCATGCCATGGAGGGCCGAGACCCTGCATGGCATGAGTTTGACACCCCTGATCTAATGCAAGATCCATAACTTGGACACAAGATGA
>OOFC01017297.1:0-10363 GCA_900323345.1 Pseudochromis fuscus
AACACAAAATTACAGTAAAAAGGGAGGCATTCATCTCCTCGGGGCGGGTTTGGGCGGAGGGCTCGGGACAGGGGTGAGGCAGCCGAGCAGTTTAACCCCCCTCTCCAATTAGCTGTGAAAGTCCTTTGATTTTAATGCAACGCTACAGACCAGCAGCACGGTGCGCGTCCCTCAACCCTCATTATTCCGCAGCCTAATTTTCTGACATAGCTCGCAGTATCCCCCCAGATGTAACGCTGCTGTTAATTACCGCCGCAGAGCCGCCGATGAGCAAAGTCTGAAGGACGGCGGAAGAGGGGGTCGCAGGAGGAGTGCGATGGCGGGACCGCTGGAGAAAGCAAGTGGACCCGTGTTTTATTGAATCTGTTGCAAAACCGCAATGAATCTGTGAAAAAGTATCAGCCTGCAAATCATCTTAACACCACCGAGGGGACTTGTGCAGTGGGAGAGTATGCTAATCAGGCCTGTGTTCCCAAAATAAGAGCACATAACTTAGAAGATATTTCTTGTTCTACATTAATGGTCATTGGGGAGAGCGTCTCATCCGACTGCTGCTTAAAGGATGAGCGCCTGCAGTCTCTCTCCGTGCACCTGAAGCCTGGAAATATATTTCTCATCTCTTTTGTCGTTTTATTATTTTTTTCCACTGATTTGGAAAGTCTTATTGTTAACCGACACCTTACACGACATCAAAGTGCTCGCAACACAACTCGGTGACGCCCCGAGAAAATCCTGAACCCCCAGCTTTGTGATCCCATCAAGGTGACATTGCTTATGAGGAAAAAAATAAAAAATAAAAAATCCATCTTCGTCTCCGCTGTGCAGTAAAGCCCCTTTGTGACAGCGACTGGTGATCCAAGCACTCTTCTTGTGCAACTGTGATGTACAAGAGCACTGCTAAAAGGCAAAACATGGGAGCTACATTATTTAAATCATAGAAATGAATAGACAAAGTAAAAGGGCAGGGCTAAGGGATGTCTCGCCCAAAGTTACTGAAAAGCTCATAAAATAAAAAACACCAAGAAAAGCATTCGTTCCCACACTTCCTATCTCATCTTCCCACTTCATAAAAGTGCCAAGTGCAGCTATTCTAGACCCCATCTAATAGACCATAACTCCATGCAATTAGGGCCAGCCTAAATGGGAAATACTTTACTGATACCTTCACTGTTACAGGGGTTTATTGCAAGACCTGATTTGATTATTACAACAATATGAATGTTGCACAGGAGAGGTTCGTGGCGTTTTTTTAATTACATAGGTCGGAAAAATTGCTTCTCCAATGACCTGCAGCATGTTCTGGGATCTGTTATTCCGCCTTTGAATATGGTCAACTAAGGAAGATAAACTGCTCGGCCTTAATTTGTTACTTAGCTTAAAAAAAAAATCATATTTAAATTTTAATTCTATCAAATATGACCTGCAGTATTGTTGGTCGTCACAGTCACGGTGCGCTTCCCCTCACTTCTCTTTACGCTCTCAGCTCTGTTTTCTTGCATTATGAATCTAAATGGATATTTCTGGCATCAAACAGTTTAATTATTCCCTGTTCTCTCTGGTGCATTTGTGTGTAAAATAACTTCCTAATGATATGTGACACAGTGCTATAGTTTAGAGAGAATATATAAGCCCGCAGCCATATAAACCACTGTGCATCATCGTTACCGCGGCGTGTATTTTCAGAAAAGACGTTTATTTGATTATTTTACTGCCGACCTGTAAACATAATTCCTGGGTGACGGGGGAGAGGGAGGTGATTGCAACAAAGACAAGACATGTTGAATGTTTTTTGAGCTTTGTTAATGACTTGAAGCGTCGTCAATGTGGATAAAGAAAACATTTTTGCATTTAGAGCCACTTTTGATTTTTTGTTTCATAACTAAGACCATAATCAATCCCTAACTTTAACTGAGACTCCCCCACCCTTACGAATGGAAATACTGCTTTAGCTACTTCAGTATTAGCAGCTAATTTAATATTATAAATAAATAAAATATGTTGTTACAGTGGCTTGCAGATACAGTCTTTACGAGCTCAGTGGTCGTCTACCAATCGTCTAAGAATCGTCTACCGTCTACTGGCTGTATACCAATTGAAGGGTCAGTGGTTCAATTCCCGCTCCTCCCAGTCGCTGTCGGTGTGTCCTTTACCCGCCTTTGCCTCGTATGAATGTTGAATGAATGGTTTGGTCGTAGGCGCAGACTGGCAGCCACGCCACCATCATTCTGCCCCAGGGCAGCTGTGACTATCAAAGCTTACCACCACCGGTATGACTGGGTATGAATGAGTAATGGTCTCTGTAAGGCGCTTTGAGTGTCTAGAAGACCACTGTATAAATCCAACCATTATTATTATCATAATATATTCTTGTGTGTCATAAATATAATTTATTATGTTCACCTCAAACATCTCAGTTAAGTAGAAACTATGTTGATGTATGACCATAGACTAGATGAAGCAACTGGGTCTGAAAAGTGAAGCCAATGCAGAAGTGCAAAAAAAAAAAAGTGCAATACCACCAATGGCCACTAGATGCTGCTCCAAAAAACTCAACTTGACTTCATTCATTTTTCCCACAAGTTGTTCTGATGATTATTCGTCAACTCTTCTTATTAGTGATCTCGTGGTCCATCATTAAGTAGATACTAGGCTTCAGAAAGAGGAAGATTTAGGGGTGTGGTTAGTTTGATTGACAGATCTGGTCTCCAATGATTGGCTCATTCACATTGTGCAGTGTTCCTGGGTTCAAGGGTCAGACCCGCCTCCTCCGTTCTCCCTTCATATCCAAATATGGTCACTTCTGGCTCCAGAAAACCAACATGGTGACATTCAAGCTCAAAGCCTTAAACTACAAACCAACAGGTGACATCACGTTGATTGTATTTACAGTCTATGCGTGAAACTAATTTACAAAGTGTCACTGAATGTGTTTGATTTACTTCCTGCCTAATGGTTTACACAGTGTCTGTTTGTATTTCTGAAGCATTATCAAACTTTAAGATTCATGGCAACACTTGGTGAAGTTCAGGAAGATAGTTTGAGATGTGCAGTGACTGCAGACAGTTTGGACCAAAATCACAATCTTTCCTGTATCTTTAGTCCTTTATTGCCGAAGGCTACGAACCACAGATGAGAGCCTGGTTGGAAACCTCAGACTCTGGTACCGAAGTGGACTTTGTACGCCCACCATCCACCCCGATCACCTCCCAGCACTTTTCACTCCAAAAGCTGTTGCCTCTGAACATAATCCAGTCGGTGGTTTGGTCTTTTATTACAACATTACCGTGCATAACAATTTATTATCATATAAACATAATATCTCGGAGCCAAGGGTGAGACTGAAAGTTGTGCCAACCTCGTAAAAGAAATCCATATTTTTTGACAGGGGCCTTTCTCTTGCTAGTCAGAGTACAATATAGGAAAAAGTAAGTATGAAACAACATATATAATAGCTAAACTATGTAGGAGAAGTCATTTGAGATTCATTCAAAGGTAAAGGAAGCTGTAAAGCACTGTCAGATGTCTCAGAGGAATACACCACAAAATACATGATTTAAATGGGTCATGCTTGAAGCAGATTTATTGAATCTCAGTAAAACTGCTGCGTAGAAACTGTCTATCTACGTATGTATCGATCTACCAATCTATCTCTCTGTAAAAGCTTTTATTTTCACAATACACCGAGAGGTCGGGAGGTCATTGCCTCTCGGCCTGATGAAAATCCAACCTGTGACCTTGCGATTTTCTGCCCTCTCTAACCTGAAGTCCTCACAGCGAGCAGCTCGGCAGCAGTTAGGGATCCCACCGACGACTAGATAATATATTGTCTTTACTGTCTTGTTACCAGAGCAATAAAGATTTTACATTAATTTAGCCAACTGCCCATTATGGCCAGCCTGCACATGTAAAGGTTTTGAAAGGCTAAAGCGGCCGTGAAGAAGGTAAAGCCCGTAAATGTACATGGAGGGTGTGAGCAATAGGAAAGGTGAGCTCGGCAGTGGCAAGGTTACCAGTTTCCAATATCTATGAGAGGCCTGTCCATTTACGTGATATTGAGTTTTTACCGTGAGGCCCATTTGCGTCCTGTTCCACTCCTCATTTTATCTGATTTACTAGGCTGTGCGTGTGCTATGGCATCTATTCATCTGTGTTTAACATCTCCAGGGCCACGGGTTCACCTGCCTCCCCGTGTTCCCACTGGAGCTTATTAACCGTTGTCGCTAACGGGAGCACTCCCAGTTAATTACATAAATGGATATGTACACGCCAAAACGTAGCACATCCTGGTTTTATCTCCTAAATCATCTCACATAAATCTGATTCGACGCCCCCCCCAAGCAATGGCTCCTGACGACGACTGCACAGCTCCGACTTCTTCCTGAAACTGGACTCCTTTGTCACGTACTGTGTGTAATATGCAGGTAGGTAGAGTAGCCAAAAAATGTACTCAAGTAAGAGTAGTGTTACTTCAAAATACTACAATATTAATAAATACAATAAATAATACAAATTTACTCAAGAGGAAGTAAAAAGTAGTCATCTAAAAAATCACAGTACAAGTACAAAAGTATTCGGTGAAAATACTACTCAAGTACTGAGTAACTGTTTGAACATAATGTCCGATTCATTTATTTCTTTAAATTGTGTAATCAGACAGATAAATATAAAATAATGTGCATAATTAGCATAAATCAATTTACCGTAACGCTTTAACGACTTGCCCTCTCGACATGATTCCATCTGATTTCCCCTGACGTGCAATGTTGCACACATATTACCTACATTACGGTAGTGTACAGACGCTCCACTTGTCGGCTTTCAAATTCAGCTGGAATCACGTCGCTAGCGCAAATGGCCGAGGAATCACTGTCTGTCACGAGTTAAATGTTTGGGGTTAAAGGTTAATTTGTTCCGTGATTAATCTCTTAACGCAAATGATTCAGCTAAAACAACTACAAAACAAAATCCCCCACATAACTAGCATAAATCAATTTACCGTAACTCTTTAACGACTTGCCCTCTCAACATGATTCCATCTGATTTCCCCTGACGTGCAATGTTGCACACATATTACCTACATTACGGTAGTGTACAGACGCTCCACTTGATGGTTTTCAAAATCAGCTGGAATCACATCACTAGCGCAAATGGCCAAGGAATTACTTTCTGTCACGAGTTAAATGTTCAGGGTTAAAGGTTAATTCGTTCCGTGATTAATCTCTTAACGCAAATTATTAAGCTATAAGACTACAAAACAAAATCCTCACTTCCTCATACGTCACTCCAGGATTACCCACAATCCACCTTCTTAAAGGTTACTTGTAACACAGGTAAAGTGAATGAGTGAGACGTGGGATGTTGTAGCGTTCAGAGTGCCACCTAGCGGCGGACGGCGTATCTGCAAAACTCGTAAGTCAAGGTACCACTAATGATTCGCGTGTAGCTCAATGTAGCGGAGTAAGAGAAGCGTTTCCTCTTCACACATCTACTCAAGTAAAAAGTATGGTGCAGTAAAACTACTCATAGAAGTACTTTTTTGGAACTACAAACCTCTGGAAATATGGAGCAAAAAATAAAAAAACAGTACCTTCTTTACTGAAAAACACTGAAACACTGGAGAAAACAAACATGGACCCCTGTTGTTGTTGTTGTTGTTGTTGTTGTTGTTGTTGTGTGTGCACTCCTGCTACAAAATAAGGAACAATTGTTGCTGTGGTGTCTCACAACGGCTCGCACTGTTTGAATAACGAGGCATTGTGCATTCAATTGATGCTTCTGGAGTTGATAGCTTTTTATTTTCTTTGCTGCTAAGTAGATATTTCACTCTGCAATTTAGGAGAGGAAATGTACAGCTCATTCATTTTGCTGTTTTTTTATTATTATTCATTTATTGATTGATTTATTTTGTCAGCGCTCACAATTGGGCCTGAGCACTGTCATCATCCACCTACTGTACTCTGCTTCAGCACCACACTATAAACAATTACAGCACAGTGTAATGTGGATTTAGGTGAATTTTTTTGAAGTTTAAAGATGATCCAACTGTACTAAACTGCTTGATGCTTTTTTTTTCTCCTCCTCTCTTTATTTACACTACAGGAGTTTGGTAAATGAAAGGGCTTAGATTAAACCAACATTTCATATACAGGCCTTGATTGCTTTCTGAAGCCGCAGGATGCGACCTGCTTTACAGTACAAACAGTGAGGAGGTGAGAAGACGGATGGGCAGATTCATAAGAGCACTTTGAGCTGGTTGCATTCACTTCAGCCGTGAATCACTGTTGTTAGGAGCTACTCACAGTGAATGAAAACTTCAATGGTATGAGGCTGCTCACCTTAGAGGCAATCTGTAGCTGTGAGTTCCTCTGCTAGCACTGCATTTAGCATCCACATCTACAGGGACCCCAAAGTGACCAACACTGAAACAGTTATTAATATTTTCTGTTACTTTCGGGACAACTCAAACTCCCATTTCCCTCTTACCCTCCAATAATGAAATGCACAACCCAATGAAATCATGAAAATTAGTATAAATATGCTGACAAAAGCCTTTGATGCTTAATAATATATGTTGCTAAAAAGTATAAATAGAAGTCACAGGAGATGGCAACTTCTCTAATCTCACTAAAAGTCGCAGTTGCTTTCGAGGTAAGAGAGGCAGCGAGGGAGCTAAAAATATCTGTATTTTATGTTAATGACACTGTTTTTGTGTTGTTGTGTTTTAAAGTGCATGTTGTGGTTGTGTAAACAGGCTTTCTTTGAGTTGAAATTTTCAGGTTCAGTGTCAAGGATTGAGTTACACAATAAAAAATACTGTTGTTTTTTTAAAATACTGGACTAATTACATTTAACCCACTAAGATGGGTAGTTTTTACACAACAATTTGTTGTTTTTATACCTACATGTTTCATAGGATTGTGTTTCCACTCAGCAGTTTGTTGGTTTTCACAACATTTCTCAGCATTTTGCAGTTTTTACCCAATAATCGCTTGTTTGAACCCAACAATTTTAAGCATTTTGTTGTTTTTACCCAACATGTTATTGTTTTTTTTCCCCTATATGTTTTTTAGGTTGTGTTTCTACCCAACAATTTGCTGTTTTTTCCCCTGTTTTCCCCAACAATCGCTTATTTTAACCCAACAATTTTTAGCATTTTGTTGTTTTTAACCAACATTTTATTGTTTTTTTCCCCTTCATTTTTTTAGGTTGTGTTTCTACCCAACAATTTGCTGTTTTTACCCCATAATTCTCAGCATTTTGTTGTTTTACCCAACATTTTATTGTTTTTTTCCCCTACATTTTTCTAAGTTGTGTTTCTACGCAACAATATGCAGTTTTTTCCCCCATATTTCTCAGTATTTCGCAGTTTTTACGCAATAATCACTTGTTTTAACCCAACAATTTTCAGCATTTTCTTGTCTTTAACCAACTTTTTATTGTTTCATCTTTATTGAATGGGCATAAAAACAACAAAATGCTCAAAGATGTTGGTTAAAAACAACAAATACTTTGGTAAAAATAATAAAATGTTAGTTAAAGACTCCAAATTGTAGAGTATAAACCACATTAAACCTCACTGGGTGTCTAGTTTGTCCAGTATTTACCCAGATCTGGTAAAAAACAACTCAGCATTTATTAGTGTGTAATGTCTGATAAATTTCCACTAATTCCATCACAGTGGTAAATAATGTTCACAAGGTTCCTTTACCTTTTTCTTCCAAATCAAAACTGTTAATTGGCCTACTGCTGGGCCTGTGTAGGTTTTCAAAGTTCACTCTCTCTAACCTTGTAGGCAAAAATCAATTATTTCCTTTCAGCCCTGAGGTGCTAAACACCTCCCTGCAATCAGCAAGCAGCATTTGACTGGGTTTATAGCCAAAAAAAACTCCAAATAAATAGAGCAAACCCTTGACAAGGAGCCAAGGTTGAGACCTAAAGCATCAAGGACCAAGTGTGTGGGAGGGGGTATGGATGGAAAACAAACAGCGCCGTTTGTGACCAAGGATTCATCACAAAAGTTAAATTCAACTGGGAAGGAATTGGTTGTAGTCGATGTTCAAGGTTCCTTCTTTGCAAGAAAAAAAAAAAAGAGAGAAATTCATGCATGAATAAGAAGAAGATGTTATTAGACAGTCTCCCAACTTGGCCAAATCCACCATGATGTCCGTCGCCCCGCTCTGTTTCCCTAGTTATGTCAGACTGCAGGGTTTACTCATGCAGAAGACCTTGCTGCCTCAGTCACTTTAGGCCTCACCAGCTCAACCATTAATATAATATAATATTAATCTAACATGAATATTAAAATCCACAATAAACTGTATCAGCCTGGGTATCATATAACCCTGTGGTGGTTTGAATTAAAGCGCCTCCTCCTCATTCTGCATGCTGCTCTCACTCCGCCGTCTTGTACAAAGATGGCGCTGTCATTCATCATCACCGTCGTCGCGAACGTTCGAGCAGGTGCGAGGAGTTTACCGAGGGCTGGAGGAGTTAAATACAGTTAAAGGTGGCGGGGACTGAGAGGAGGGGTGTTTAAATACGACGCACAAAACTAAAAAAATAAATAAATTTACAAGAAAGCAAAAAATAGCTTCCTCCTCAGAGCTGTAATTCAATATTCACTTGATGCTTTCCACCTCAAAGAGCACTTCTATTTACTATTTCATATGCACCGTGGAGGGTGAATTGAACCCGTGGATGACTGTGTCCAAGCCCAGAACAATATCACCACTACATTTCCTCATCTCGGTGCTTCCTGTCTGGTATAAAACAATAATAAACAGAAAATCGTTGTAAATTCATCCCCCCCCCGAGGAACAAATCAAACATCTAAATTCTTAATATATAGATCTGTGGTAACGTCTTTTCTTTCTCTAATTGTAAGTTGCCAAAGAAAAAGCAACCATCCACTTAAGCCCTGGAGCTTTGCTGTATAATTCTGACGACTGTTTATGAGCCCTGCTGTCGCTGTTAAAACAACTGTCAAAATAAAATGAAAATCACCACGATGACTGTGAAGTGAAACAAAACAAAACAAAGCAAACCCCCACACCTCCACCACCACCACCTCTCGCTGTCACAAATATTAATTGCCAGGTACAGATCGATGTCTTTATATTTGAGTGACTTCCGCCGGTTCTCTTGCTAAATGTCACCTGGATTGTCTTGTTCGTGGATATGGTGGATTTTCACACATCTGCTGGAAGGAAAAGCCTCGCAAATCCTCATCTGATCAGGGCTTCATAAGCTCCGCGAGGCCGATATGAAGGTAATTTTGCCGCTGACAGAGCGAGCGGCCTCTTTACAGTCCGCCGTGTCTCTGTTCAGACTTCACCGCCGCTGCGTTTTGGGAGGCTTGGCATTAGAAGTTAACACCTGAAGGAATCTAATTAACGAGGGAGCCGAGTATTTAATCACGTCTTACCAGTTCACAGTGCACCCTGTACTTCATTTATTAAAAGTATTATGACTTTAAATAAAACCATCATTCACTGTCATGGCTCGGGCATTTTGTGCACACTGAAGGTCTAATCTTATAGTGTGAAGAGTTTTCACAGCGAGCAGTGTTTTAAATGTGAGTTACTTAATATGTACAAAACTCTGCAGGTTCAGCCTGTTTCCTCCTACAGGAAGGGAAGGATGTACATGTACTAAAGTGTATTTAACACCAAGAAACTCAATGAAATACTGAGGGTTTCAATCTGATTGTACTCCACTACACTTCCTGAGTAAATATTGTTTATTTACCACATTACATTTACCTGACGGCTGAGTTTATCTGCTGCTGTTCAGATTAAGATCCGATCAGGTGCGATTAATTGTTTTAATGTTTCAAATCTGCCTACATGAGACTTGTATACGCAGTGAAAATGTCAAATCCATAGACTGTATGTAAAATGAAGCTAGCGTGACGTCACCAGTTGGTTTGTGGACTTGGTTTGAAGTCAGGTGATCGGCATCTGAACGTCACCATGTTGACCATATTTGGATATTAACCCTTTACCACCTGAACCTGCACATTTCCACCTCGACTTTTTCTGCTTATTTTGATTTCAAATTCATATTTAACCTGCAAAATCTAACATTCATGTGCAGTTGCAGTGTTTTTGTTTTTGTTGTTACTCCTTATTACACTCTTACAACATGTAGTATGTAGTAGATCACCTACTTTGTCGGCTTCTGGGAGAGGACATTGTGAAATTACCGTAATGACACTAAATTCACTGTAAAGTGCAACACCTCTGCTCTCAGGAACTGTTGGAATTTTCCTGATTGCGCAAATCGTGATGTAATTACGATAATCCAAAGACACATGTACAGTTGTTGACGACACGCTGGGAATAAAAGGGCTAATACAAATATA
>OOFC01017298.1:0-10514 GCA_900323345.1 Pseudochromis fuscus
AACCCTTTTGCCAAAAGCACTCTCTGCTACTGCTTTAGCCATTTTTTATTATCCCTGATTTGCAGCTCGTATAGTAACCATAATGTAGGGCGCATTCCTGCAAAAGGCTCAGATGCTGCTGAGAAATAGATACTGCAGGGGTTGATAAAACCTCCATAACAACCACAGGTAACTACAACTGTAGGAAAACAAACTGTCCCATCACATCTCACATCCATCTTTATTAAATACATGTTGCTACACGCACCTGTCTCCTCGCTGCAACTGCACACACACACGAATCGTGACCGAGAAATGCCACCGATGCAGCCAAGACATAAAAAGATCATGAGGAGAAGTTTGAACCAGCTCTATTTGCCTTTTTCCTGCAACTTTTTTAAAAAATTTCTCTTCTTCATTTGTCTCCCTCTCTCTCATTGGACACACAGAGAGAGAAAGAGATAAAAAGAGAAAAAGAAGCCTATACATCAGTGAGATTTAATGCCGCTTCATCCTGCTCAGCGCTCGTATCACATGGTGTACATCATCAATAATCTTTACGAGCCAGTGCCTTGGCTAAAACACAAGAGTAACGTGTTGCTACTGTTGGAACCACAATCTCCCAATTAGGCCTCTTGGAGCTCATTTTCAGTCTTTATTTTCTGTGTATAATTGCATCAAGGCAACAATGAGTAAGCCACTGAGAATATAATACAGCTCCCTGGCTGAAAAGTGATGTTATAAAAGACAGGATTTTGGCTCAGTAGTCAGACAGAGGAAGGTTTGCCAGCATTTTCTTTTAGACACAAATCAACCAAATGATAAGAAATGTATCAAAATGTTGTGTACAGCCTTATAACTGGATCACAGATGAAGAGTCATCAACAAGAAGTATTTTAAGGAACCAAAGTCTCCTTTTATCCTGGCTGTTTGCTGAGCTGTTTGACTGTCACACCAGATATTGTATGTTCACAGCCTTCTGTCACTTTTAGTGCTGGAAACTGGGGCAGACAAGGGCACTTTTTGAGGCACTAAAAGCTGCTGTTGCAGGAAAGTGGCACAGAAGACAACAGGGAAAAATCCAAAGTGATCATCAGTGTTTCAACCGTGCATGAGCCGTCTCTGTTTTTGACTTTAGGAACATTAAAACTCGCTCTTTTTATTCCAATGTGGATATGACATTTTGTTAATTTGGCAAAGTTTTCCCTACGCAAAGATTAGGAGCCAACCCCAAACTGAACACATGACTCTTTCATCCTGTTACAAGCTCTTCTTCCTGACCAAAAACCACAAATATGCGTTCAAAGAAATGCCCTTTAAATGCTCTATTTCATGACCCGGTGGTGAACTCAAATTCAGACGTCAGTCCCTCCACTGAACTTCTGAAATTCTGATTTCCGAATGAGGAAGTCAGTTTATTTACAGTGAGGGAAACAATACTATTCTCTGTTTTTTAATCAGATCACACAGAGTACACACAGACAGACCAACAATAACAAAGTAAACAACTGGAGAAATAGTTTTCAACATTTTGGAGTTTCTGTTTCAGGGTTATCTTATATAATTTACATTCAGTCCCAAAGTGTCAGCTAAAGGTCAGGAGGTCGAAACTAAACCTGGTTCACCTTCACATCTGAAAGTGATAAGACAAGAAAAATACATGTAAACAAACAAACAAAAACAGAATACGAATTCATGGAAAGCAGCAACAATGTTTCCATAAGGTGAAGCTTAGATATCGTTGCCAGGCAACCACAAATTGGTTCCCTGTAACATCACAACACAACATGCACTTGGTGTTTGACCTCAGCCTTAAGCCACATCACATGTTGTAATCATCTGACCGAGCGTACAGTAGGAGGAAGCTTCTTCATGGAGGATCATGTGGTCCACATCTGCTCACTCTGACAGTAAGGGGACACCATTAGGCAGTCATTATGTTCATTTTCAAGATTCAGCTCAACTGTTTCACTAAAGACACTTTCTGGCTTTCTTGCCAAGAAAGAAATGAGTGTGGAGACAACTACCGGAGCGTGAAGACAGTGGCTCTGTCCAAAGTTCAATATCAAGTATAGAATAACCACCAAACACAGTATCTTTTTGGTCTAAACTGCACACTGGCTTTATGGGAAGTTACATCTACAGTTGTTTGATGATCAGACATCTTTAAAAATACAGGAAGTTTTAACTCACAATAGTTTACAGGCTAATAACTGAGCTTTCAGGGTGTGTGGGCAGCCTCATTTTCCACTTTCATGCTAGTTAGGCTAATTCACTTCTGCCGTCAGCTCCACGTGGACTTAACAGTGGCATCAAGCATCTTATATAACTCTCAGCAACAACGCAAATTAGCATATTTCCCAAAATGTTGACGACTCCTTTAATGTAACCTTGAACTCAATCCCAGCACAACTCTGCCTCTTATCTGTGTGCTACATAGACACAGAATTTATTTCAACAACCCAAACCAAATATTCTCCATGCAGATGATCACAGATGGGTACCGCCAGCGACGCTAAATATTAATGTAATTTTAATGAAAGATATTAATGAAAATCCAGTTCCCTGAAACAGCATGTCCACGTGATAGAAATAAACACAGCGGGAGTTTCAATTTGAATCGTCTGAACCACGGAGATAAAAGTGTGTGAATATTTAGCAGTTGCAATGTGAGTGCACGCTGACTCGTGCAAACCCAGACAGGCTGAAACACACACACACACACACACACACACACACACACACACATCACGCTTGCCTGAAGGGCAAAAGGGTGTAAGAGGCAAGGTGGAGACATATCGATTTCTCTGTCGACTCTTTGAGAGGAAACCCTGAGGGATCCCTTGCATCCACTTACACCCCTCAGTTGGGTGAATTAACCACATTTATGCTTTGGGCCAGAACACACACGCATTACATTAAACTGAAAAAAAACAATCTTGTAGTGAGATGTCTGGTTTGGAGGAATTTCACGGCACATTTGCAATATTAGCTTTGAAGACTTGTGCTGTGTAATCAAGCCAAACGACGGGTCGCGGCGGAAAGTAAACGCGCAAAAGATGTAGACATGATAATCAGTTTGACATCAACAAGTGAAAACCTTACAGTTAGCGCAGGCATGGAGGAGATTAAAGCTTTAGTTTTATCCTCAATCTGACTCACAGAGAAAACCCAATCCCCATCTTATATCTCTTTGTGAGAGCCATCACTGCCCCAAGGAGCAACCCCCCCAAAGAAAAACACACCAACCCCAACAGGGGGATTTACAGTACGCACTCATGAGTAGTCACACAAGCAAAGCTCTTTCTTCTTGCTCAGTGGTCCAATTATTGTCTGTTTCTGTTTGACAGATGACTCACATCCACTCAGTTTCTGAACACAGACCCCGGGCCCATGAACACACCATTAACTCACTTACTCTTATACTTCTAATGACTCACTAGACTTTTTCTCAGTCACTTATTGACAAGACAAGGACAAAGGTAAGTTGTCTCCCACAGCTGAGAAAACATCAAGGCATTGTCACTTCCTTTTCTTGTGGCAGCTGGAAAGAAAAAAAAAAAAAACTTTTTAAGACTCTCTTAATTAACTTTAATCAATAGAAGGACAAAATCATTAACCTTAACAAAAACAAGTCTAAAGTGTTAGAGGAACTGACATAATGGGATAATAAATGTCTCAGTTTAATTATGTTCATTATGTTTTAATTTTCTGCCATTTTGATCCAATTGTTCTGTTTCTCCTGCTGCTCAGATACCACTGGGATCGTCTGGTACATTTCTTTAACAGAAAAAAATCTATGTATTTTCTCAACCATGCAAAGGGATAAAAACAGCACGACATAAGTACCATATTTTCCGCACTATAAGCTCCACCTAAAAGCCTTTAATTTTCTCAAAAACCGACATTGCACCTTATAATCCGATGCGCCTTATATATGGATCAATATTGGTTAATTATGGCTACCAAAGGGCATATATTGTGATTGCACTAACATTTGATTTAGCGTAGCGATATCAGACTGTTTGTTTTACGTGTTTACTGAATCAGGGAAAAGTTCCCTCCACGTTTGTGATGCACTGACTACGTGATAAAAAGTTGTACTACCTGTTGTACCTTGCTGTTGGTAAAAGATAATACTAGCTTTGTAGCTTTGAACTGTGACAAATGGAGTTGGAAATACATTGTTTTCAACAAAGGCGGCGCAAGTACCAGTAAGAGCTACCAGTACGTACGGTACCGTATTGTGAATGTACTAGCTTGTTTTGGGAGTGAACAGAGTTGCCAGAACGTTGGTTTGTTTTCTATTAATAAAGTTTGACTGACTGACTTATCTGACTGTTTTGTAACACAACCCCAGGTACTACAGTAGTTTCTATTCTATGCATCTTATAATGCAGTGCGCCTTATATATGAAAACAGTTGTAAAATAGACCATTCATTGAAGGTGCACCTTATAATCCGATGCACCTTATAGTGTGGAAAATACGGTAAACCAGAAAGCAATCAGAGATCATAAATCCTTGTCAGAGCATAATCCAGCTGAACTGACACTATACACTGAACACTGTTGCCCTCTTGTGGTGAAATAGTAATCCTCTCTTGTTAAAACATTCGTCATTATTATTTGATTTTTGGGGATTTTTTTAGACAGAATCCCAAATGATGAAGATCTATTCAGTAATTTTTTGCATTTTATCTTTCATACAAGCAGAATGTGCTGTCACCAATCAGGGATTGGCTTAAACCAATCTCCCATAACCAGCGACAGACCAAAGCCAATTGGTGTGACACTCAGTGGTGGCTGACACTGGACTGCTCGCCCTTTGTCGCTTTGGTCTGAGATGATTGTGTGTGTAGCTTTGAACTTTATGTGGAGCACAAGTTTGGGTCATTTCTAGTTGTGGTCTAAGAAATTGGGTGCACTAGTCATTTGTGTTTTAGTCTGCTGAGAAAAATTAGAGATTTGTTAGTTTCATTTACAACCCAAGTTTGGAGTCCTCTGTAAGTTTCTCCTTGTTATTTTTTAAACCATATTGGAGCCCTCTTTCTATTCGGTTTATTATTCTGTCATTTTAGCTTTTATTCATCTGTTTGGTAAATTAAACCTCTTGCAAATAAATTAACTGTTGCATTTAACCAAACTCCATCTGGTTTAATGTTGCTTCTCTTATCCCCAGTGACCCGGTCATAACAGCAACTAACAGATGGACGGAGAGACAAACGCAGGCGACAACATACCCTCCCCGGTGAAGGTAATCACATGAATCCATACAATGAAAGTTTGTGATTGCCTGATTCAAAGTGAGAGTGGGGGGTTTGCTTAAAATCAACACCCTATTCATGTCAATCACAAAAAATAAAGAGGAAAGTCTCCGTATGAAAAGATATCGGGAAGCCACTCTCCCAAATCCCCTTTGAGCAGAATAAGAAACTGTTTCAAGATGCTCCACGGGGTGCCACAATGATCCAATTGTAACAGAGATATGTAAATGGTGAATTTGAACCGTGTATCTGTGTTAGTGGGCCAGTTGGAGTGAACGTGGAGGGAGATCAGCTGAATATCTCTGTCTGATAGTTGTCAAAGCAGAAAAAGTCTGGGACAACTGGTGGTTTTAAGAAGAGACCGCAATTAATGTAATCCCTACTTTTGGCTCCAGTGTCAAAGAAATGGGTGATCACATCCCAATCCTCGAACTCATTCCCGTTACACTAAGCTGGGTTTTTCCCCCCTAACTCTTTTCTGTAAGGCAGCATCTGCGATAAAAGTCGGTCATAGATACACAACACTCACAGACTATTAACAGCGGGTGTTTGAGCAATGCTGACACAGTGTGCTGAACAGCGAGCATGTAGAGGCATGTCGCACTTCTCTCGCCAGTGATTCACGTCCATATGCTGTTAACACTGTTGTCATCGGGTTGAAGCACAGATGTACACTTTTAATAACATCTGACACTTGAAAACAAGCTGAAGCATCCCAGCGCATACTGATGTGGAAACACATCTTGCAAAACCATGTGAGGCAAGAAACAACACAACAGAATAATTGCCCCCCCCAACCCCCTCTTCCTCCCATCTCCTCATCCTCCTCTCCAACCACAGTTTCGTTCTCTCAGATTTTTTATATTGACTCACATTCTCAATCAGCAGAAGGTGAGGTCATCCTGAATCTGAGCAGTGACTTTATCTCAAGGGCATCTCGAAAACAAACCCACGCCTGATGGGTCACAGGATCAAAGCCCCCATATGGTTCTACAGCAGCTGAAACACTTTCAAGCTGGTCTAGACACAGGCATGGAGAAGGAGTCTCGGAGGTTTGGAGATAGCAAAGATTGAAAGGCGAGCAGCAGACAGGTTACGTCAAGGTCAGCAATTCCAGACCATGGACTCATTTCATCAACTGGTTACTTTTACCTAGTAGGTTTTGAGCTGATGTTCACGGAATAAGGACTAAAAGCAAAACCAGTGGATGGAGCGATTTTCGAGAAGTAAGAATATATTGTTCCCTTTAGAAATGCACCATTCCTTGCTTCATTAGACTCAATTTCTTTGGCAATGTGACCTTACATAGTCGGGCATTACCAGCAAATTGTAGGGAATAAAGTTATTAATTTAGGTACAGATTATTGTACATCATAAAGCAAATTTTCTGGTTGAGTCTTCTCTTCTTATCGGACACCATGTTTTAGAATTTATCATTATCTTGGGTTAGGACCTGCACCTCACAGCAAGAAGGTTCAGGGTTTGAATCTCAGCTCGGGCCTTTCTGTGTGGAGTCTTCATGTCCTCCCTGTGCATGCGTGGGTTTTCTCCTGGCACTCCTGTTTCCTCCCACAGTCCAAAGACATGCTCGTTAGGTGAATTGATTAGTCTAAATTGACCATAGGTGTGAGTGGGAGTGTGAATGTTTGTTCGTCTCTGTGTTAGATAGAACGGCAACCTGTCCAGGGTGTACCCCGCCTCCTGCCAGATGACAGCTGAGATAGGCTCCAGCAGACCACTGCAACCCAAGTGTGGAGAAGCAGGTACAGAAGATGATTGACTGACCATTATCTTGTCACTTGTCACAGTCGTTAGTCCCGTATTTTCTGGATTATAAGCCGCTACTTTTTTCCGACGCTTTGAACTTAAACACCGGTGTTTCTCATGTATCGGAAGCACAAAGCTCGTTAACTTTTTACAAGCTAGCCTGCTCCATGCCGCCGATACATTTAGTGTCGTCACATCAGACCCGGTCAGAGTGGACCACATGAAACTGTTCGAATAAATTCAATAGCGGCTTATAGACAGGTGCGCTCAATAGTCCAGACAACACGGTATATTATCATTATTATTATTGCTAATGAAAAACTAGTTTGTATTAGATGAACAATCTTTATTTACAAACTGAAAACACCAAAAATGAACAGTTCCATAAAGAAATTAGAAAGCATTCAGATCAGGACAGGATCCCATCCTCTGATTTTATCCAAAATATCATCATTCAGTCCTTGAGTAATAAAGTTTTCCCCCAAAAAACAAAAAAACATCAAGATCTGGTCTGTATTGTTGCTAACAGACAGCAAAACAAACCAACGTGGTCGAAACACAACCTCCTCGGTGGAGATAATTATTAGTGGTTTGGGTGTCAAAGAGCTGTCAGTCTACACCTCAACAATGTCCAACACCCACGGAAAGAATTTTATGAGCTCAGCTTTATCATTCAACATCCACACCGACCTCACTGATGCTCGTGTTGCTGTAAATCCTTACATATGGGTTTCAAATCTTTTTGCAACCTCAGAAATATAAAAGTTTCACGATCAACTATATGTGTAATGTCTGAGTGTCGACATCGTATTGACAGTACAGTGAACTTCACAACAATCGAAGCAAACAAACAGATGTTCATCCAGAATAAGAGGAGCCTAAAGGAATATGCCAGATCTCATCGTACGCTATCAGGAGGAAGCTGAACTTGAATCTTTACTTGAGACTTGTATTATACCCTCTGTGGACGGAAAATGTCAAACGGATTTTTGCTTTCGGTGGAAGCTGCCACTTTAAGACTGAAATTGGGCCCTTTGGCAAGCGGCAGTCAGCTCTGAAGCTTTCACACAGTGGAAATGTCACCTGTCACACGCGCTCATTGTCTGCCAGCACTGTGAGCATCAGCTCCGTTTGACCCTGTGGGCCTCTGCTTTAGCTGCCGTCATGCCCTGTGACTGGCATTAGCTTGGGAGATGGAGACCTGGCACAGTCGGAAACCTCCCCCACATCAAGCAGGCTCGTTTGTGTACGAGATATAAACGAGAAGGGAATATGATGAGCCGCCCATTAACCTGCAGTGAAAGAGTATTTAATCATGCTGGCCTATTTCAAATCAAACGCTTGGTGTCATCAGGCGGTGTATATCAAAGGGTTGTGGAGTCAGCCTACTGTAAAGCGGGTTTGTGGAGGGATTGTCCAGGAAAAACCTCACACTTGAAAATGCACAGTATAACCGAAGCAAAATGCACAGAATACACACGGTTCGTTTAGTCTTTTTGATGGTCTTTTGTGAGTTTATGACTGTGTGTGTCTGAAGGGCGGGGGGTGTTGAGCGAGCGGTGGTGTGGCATCTTTCAATAACTGATTCACATGCTGTCAAAAACCGACAGGAGACAAAAAAAGGAATGAAGAGGACAAAGAGAAACAAAAGTGGAGAGGGTGTTAGTGAGGAAAAAAAGACAAAGAAACACCAGAAAGTGAGCAAAAGAAAAACGATGAGTAACGTCAGGACAAAAGAATTATGCAAGAAGCTGAAAGAAGACAAAAATGTCACTTTACATGTATCCAAGGAGAGGCTGGGTAACTGACCCTAACCCTTAGGAAGTGAATCAGCTCTGCAGAAAGACCATTTATTTGTGTAAAGATCAGACTGGAAGCTGCACAGACAAGACAAGAACATCTGGTTTCCAGTACAAACCTGCCCCCTTATAACCCATAACCTATCTTTACTGAAGGGAGGGATTCACACACAGACACAACTTGAGACCTGTTGATTTCCCAGCATGCCCTGCTCACATTCCTGACCTCCTTCTGTCACTCTTTCACTTGACTCACCCCCTGTTGCCTACATCTACGTAACCCCCCACACACACACACTTAAACACCCCCTTTATACTTCCCCACTGCTGTCTTTGACTAGAAGCTGAACAGTCAAGACCGATTCAAGAGTGACTGACGGGAAACATTTCAACAGATAAGGGGAAAAAAAGTTGAATCTGTCAGTGCTGTGCTTAACAGACACTAACAGTATATGCACAGTGCACACCAATTCATCTTCATTATGTCCTCATCCTTGCACAATCTTGGTCAAGTTGAATCGGAGAGTGTGAGACGACAGTGTCCTGACAAGACATGAGCACCCTGCAGAGTTGGGAATCCAGTGAGAAGGCCAAAAGGGACTGATAAAACCACTTCCTTCAACCTCTGTGACCCCACTTTTAAAAAAAAATCTGCACCCAACAGAGGCCAGCACAGTGGGAGAGTGACAGAGATCCCAAGTTAATTCCTCTGAAACTCCATCAACACCACATTCAGACAGACAAAAGGTGAATCATTCAGTTCATTGAGATCGACAGCAGGGTTACACAAACACAGGGCACGGAGGGAAATGCAAAGTTGAACCTGACTCACCTCCTGTGACAGCAGAAAGTACAGTCTGGCAATGCACTGTACTGGCAAATCAAATATATGCCCAAGGGACTCCTGGTACCTCATGACAATAACGGGGTGGTTCTACTTTTTGCCAAGCGATTGTCAAGAAGAAGGGTTGAACAATAGACATGGTGTGACAGAGAGTTATAAAAAGAGCTCCCATCTCCTGTCTCACTGTGCACTGGTTTGGCATTTGAGAAGCCTTCAAACTTATGGATTATTCAAAGTGGTCCTCCTGGTTGCTATGTAATTTTTTTTTACTGTTGTCTGTAGCAACATGGCATTGTCAAAGAAGACGATCACATTTTATTTTTTAATTTAGTCTTATTATGTATTCTTCAGAGAGTTGAGGAGCAACAGCAGATTGGAAGAATTGATCCCTATGGTGCATAACACACTTATCGAAACAATTCTACATACACACTAAATTAACCAAAAATTACAAGGTCAATAAAAGAAATTCAGGAAAACAACAAGAACCTTGACCAAAGTTTCCATTAACATTTACAAATCCAAGAAAATCCATATACGAGCCCTTTAATGATGGATAGCAAATCCATCATTAAGTTTCTGGTGTGGACGTGTCATGGTTTTTACATGATTACAATGTACGGTTTGTTCATTACTTACTGTGCACAGAGCCTTGCTGCTGACTTGAAGCTTTAGGTGGGCTGATCCTGCTCTTGGGTGGGATCATCTCCATATTTTGGCCCTTCTCACCTGAACTCTGGCTCGGGGCCCGAGTCTCGCTCTGTGCTTTGTCCTGTGGCACAGCCGCTGTTAAAGACTTCTGCCTGTGCAGGACACCATCACTACCTGCTCTCATCAGCTTCTCCCCCACGCTCACCACC
>OOFC01017299.1:0-11623 GCA_900323345.1 Pseudochromis fuscus
CTCCGTCAGCCCCACCCGCTCGGCCAATCAGACGTCAGTGTCCTGGGCCCCGGACGCCCTCCGCACCCTCTACTACTTCCTGTCCAGCCCACAGATGGAATCACTGGAGAATCCGAATTTGGAGCCTCCGGCCATGACGCTGAGCAGAGAGAGGTGTGTGTGTGTGTGTGTGTGTGTGTGTGTATGTATATATATGTGTGTGTATGTGTGTGTGTGTCTTTGACCTCAGCCTGCTAAAGTTTTTCATCTTTGTCCAGGCCGTTCCTGCTCCTCCCTCCTCTCATGGAGTGGATCCGGGTCGCCGTGGTGCACGCTGAACATCGCCGCAGCCTATTGGTTGACAGTGATGATGTCAGACAGACCGCCAGACAGCTGCTCCCAGGACTGGACTGTGAGCCCAGACAGCTGAGGTGAGATCACTTACCTCCCTCAGTGTCGGCTGGTCACAACTAAACTATGAATATTTTTGAATTGATGTATTTGTACCACAGTAAAAAACAAAATCACATGAATGATGCCAAACTGTTTTTACCAAAGCAGCTCTGCTTTATGAGTGAAAACCTGAGACAGATGAAAAGTAACTGCTGAAACTACACTGAAGTTTTTTTCATCCCTGTTTACAGAGGAGGTTGCTCCTCCCAGATCCACAGTGATGCACAATGAGCAGCATCAGTGCAGATAATGGAGAGAGACCAGATCAGCTCTCAGACAGTGAACAAGCCCAGATGTCAAATGAATGGCGTGTTACTGGAAGTAGCTGTCTGTAGTATATACTGTATGAATCTTATTATCTGGTCATCTGTTTTGTGGATGAAGCTGCACTTTAGGATCAGAAATACTTAAAACTGTCCTCCTGCTTTTTGACCCAGTGAGCTCCGTCCTCTGAGTTAGAAGCTGGTAAATATGTTTCTCTGCAGGTCCGAGTGCTGTTTCCAGTCGTTCAAATGTCTGGACGCAGAAGCTGCTTCAGCCAAGTTCCAGCTGGATTTGGGTTTCCGGATGCTCTCTTGTGGCCGGGCGGACCTGGTCCATCAGGCCACACGGCTCCTGGGAGCTGAAGGTGTCAACACCATGGACGACCAGGTGAGGGCGGACTGATGAACAGATTTTGTGATTTCTGTTGATCATCTCTCGGTTTCTGTTTCATTAATTCTTTGTGCTCTCAAATGTATTTTGACTTTTTCACCAACAATTCTTCTGTTGTTCAAAAAACTGTTGTTATAGATTTATTTTTTTTTCCGACTATTTCAATGTTGTGGTGATGTTTGTATCCAGTCTGTGATCCACAGAATAAGATGAATGTTCAAACGTGAATTCAGTTTTTTGTGCATAAGAAGTTTACTTTTTATTTTTTAAATTCTTTGTATTTGTAAATCTCATTAGTTAATAACATCTGCTGTGTTTTCACTCAGCACTTTTTGTTGGATGCAGGACTGAGTCAATCATTGATTATTATAAATATCAGTTCATTTAAATTACAATTTGAAACAGTGCAGTTTGCAGCAAATTACAAAAGCTGCAGTTTCAGATTTATTTTATTATAATTAAACAAATCTTTTGTAATATTTTGTGTATGATGGAGTTTCAATGTGCCAGTTTAAAAACAGGAATTAATTTTTTCATTATGAATGTGTTGAATGTAGAGAAATTGATGTTTTGATTGTGTCTTGTGTGTTAATGTTTAATCACATGTATGTTTATGAATACTGAACTGAAACATGACTTCAAAATATCTATATTACAAATGAAATCACAGTATCTGCTCAGAGTTGATGTCAATCCCTCGTTACTCTGATCCCATATTTTTCCTCTTTTCTCATCATTAACTCCAAAATACCACAAAGATCTTAAACAGCGATCTCCTCTGCAGGGAATGACTCCTCTGATGTACGCCGCTGCAGCCGGGGATGAAGCGCTGGTTCAGATGCTCATCGAGGCCGGAGCTCAGCTGGACCTGCAGGTAAAAACAGAGCCACTATGTGGTACCAGATTTCCTGATCTGCTGACTCAGCAGCTCTGCATCACAGCTGGTTTCATGACTGAGGGGAAGTCTGTGTGTGTTGTCTGTCCAGGTCCCAAGCTGCTCGGCCACGCACCCGTCTGTTCACCCCGGCAGTCGGCGCTGGGTGGGGCTGACCTTCGCTGTGCTGCACAGTCACCTGTCTGTGGCTCAGGTGAGTTGCAGCAGCAGCAGGTTTCACTGGGGGTGACCCAGTTTATTAGACTGAGAGGGCTGCTGGAGGAACCGGAGGCCTGTTCTCTGTACTTGGATTAACGTTAGCTGGATTACTGAGGTCCTTGAAACAGTTGTTGGATTGTTTGTCGCAGCAGAAAGAATGAACGGACTCAGAGGCAGGTTCATACACTGTGAACAAGGTTGGGACAGTGAATTAAACTCAACAAGGTTTAGTTATTTACAACCTCACAGCCATGCAGCCTTAAGGTTATACATCACATCAGTTTATAGTTAAATCCAGAGACACCAGATTTAAAGGAGTGCTACTGTTGGCTGTTACCTACGTGTGGTGAAATCACCAGTTCATGACAGCAGCAGTACACTTGGTTAATACTTGGTTTCGAGTCTCTAGGCCCTGTCTAACCCGAAACCCTAACCCTAGTCCCCAACCCTAACCCTAGTCCGTGCATGGGGGCATAATTCATTACGCCTTCAAGTACACAAAGGAATCAAACAAGTACAACAAATACTAAGAGACCCTGTCTTTGGTGATCTGTATGACCCGATACATGGACTTTGAAGTGCCAATGACTTGAAAAGCTTCAAGGATTTGTGCTGATCAGAAGGGAAACAACGGAGGATGAGCTTCTGGTCGCGATCTGTGGTCGTTCAAAGCTTTATGACACAACAGGATAAAATCAGGGACGAGAAGAGTTTTTCTCTGTTTCTGTTACTTCTGCAAAAGGTAAAAAGCAGTAACGTGCGATTTCATTGATTGTTGATGGTGGAAGTTGTGGTCATCACGGTTACTTCATGGATCTTTGTGCAACACAAAAAAAAATAATTATCCATCTGATAAAAACTCTGACTCTGGCATTTAAAACATTGTTTTATAAAATTCCTGCCTGAAAACCACATGAATTTAGAGCTGTGCTGTAACAGTTGTTGTGTCCTGGTGTCAACAGCTGCTGCTGGAGGCTGGAGCTGACGTGGAGGGCGGAGGTCTGCTGGAGGGTCAGGAGAGTTCAGCTGAGACGCCGCTACAGCTCGCCGCCGCTGCAGGTACAGCTGCTGCTGATCTCCTCAGGGTTTCATCAGCCGCAGAATTCACTTCATTTACAAACTGTCTTAAATCAAGACAGGAGTGAAGATCCCCTTCCTCTCTCCTCAGGTTACTACGAGATGGTCAGCCTGCTGCTCACACATGGAGCTGACCCGCTGCTCAGAGTGCATCATGGGAATTCACTGACTTCACCGCTGTATGAAGATATGAACTGCTTCAGCTATGCGGCGGCACACGGACACAGGTGAGGCTCGTCACAAAACTGACAACGGTTCAGTTAGTAGTCCCTCAGCACTGAGCTGTCGTCCTGCTCACCTGCAGGAACGTGGTCAGGAGGCTGCTGCTGCAGCCACAGCTCAGGAAGGAGGACATCTTGTCCCTGGAGGAGATCCTGGCTGAGGGAGTGGAGGAGGAGCAGCAGGCAGCAAAGACTTCAGACTCCTCGAGTGTTGTTCCCCGGCTGTGTAAGGCCCGGATGAAAGCTCTGCAGCAGGCGGCTTACTACAGCGCCGAGCACGGTTACCTGGATGTGACCATGGAGCTCAGAGAGATGGGTGAGCAAGCCACGTCAGACTGAGAACAACTCACTTTTATATTTAGCTGATGTTAAATCTAAATCTTACAAACATACAGTACAGCTGAAAGGGATCTGAATTTTCTGTGTGATAAAAACTGAACTGGAAGTTTGTTTCCTCCACAGTCTGAGGAGGTTCAGTGTCAACAAAACATCCTGGGTTAAATTATTAATGAAATATTACAACTTAATAAACACATACATAAAAAGAACAACAGAACATTGCTTGGGTGGCAACAGAGCATCCATGTCAACATTCAGTCCTACTCTTAACTTTCCCTTTGTTCCCTGACATTGTCGTTATTTTGACTCCTGTATTTTCTCCATGTTACATTTATTGTCCATTTGTACTTCACATAGTCTCAATTTGTGTGTAAGTTTTCCCATTATATACATTTCTTTGATAATATTGAACCATTGATCCTTCCATGGAGGATCAGGATTCCCTCTTTTCCTTGGAATAGCAATATTTTCCATGCTACTAATAATATTTTGACTAAATATCTGTCGTTTCCCACCAAGCGTCCATCAGAAAAGTTACAAAGATGTTAGAGAGAAAAGATATTGCAATTTAAGGACATTTGATAATCTATTATTTTGATGTTTGTAGTTCTTCACTTACAATGACACTGAAAATGTAAAATGATCCACTTACCTGCTGCCTGGTGTTTTAAGATTTCTATAATTTGCCAGTTTGTCGCTCAGTGATCAACGTGAAGTGGTTTACAAAACAGTGCGTCTCTGCTTTCGTCTCAAACTGCCCACATGTTGTGAATCCTCCATCCAGGTGTTCCCTGGAGGCTCCACATCTGGCTGGAGTCTCTCCGCAGAGCTCAGCAGCTGTGCAGGGACGAGGTCCTGGTCTCCCTGCTCACAGAGTTCCCCTCCATCAGGACGGAGGATTACAGCCCCGAGCTGATCTCCACAGGGGTGCCGCTCATGTTCAGCATGTTGGAGAGCAGCAAGGTAACATCCCTCTGTGGCTCTGTGTGTGGACTGTTGTGTATTTATTGTCTGTGTTTATGTGAAGGTCACCTGATTGTGTGTGTCCCCCCTGCAGGACTACGTGGTGACGAAGAGGCTGGCGTCTGTGTTCGCTCATTGTTACAGTCGCCGTCCCATTCCTCCCATCACACCCATCGATGTCACTCTGTCCACACAGCTGGGTAACAAACACACACACACACACACACACACACACACACACATACACACCACTGCTGCTCAGTCACTTGTTCAGTTTCTACAAAGGACTGATGACATGTCTCTCTCTCTATGCTCAGATATTCATTTTCTGAACAACGAGGAGATGTCGGACGTGACGTTCATGGTGGACGGGCGTCCATTCTTCGCCCATCGGGTGCTGCTGATGTCGGCTTCTGAAAGGTCTCATCTGCTTTCTCTCACTGGAGCTAATTATTAATGTTGTTATGATTATATTTCAACTATCTGAATCTTTCATTTTCGACTATTCCAGAGATGTTTTTTCTTGTTGTTCTTCCAATAAACATCCAAACATTAAAGGAGTTTCAGGAGTAACAATTCTAAATGTCCTGACGTCCTTTGGTCCTGACAGGTTTCGCCGCCTGCTCGCAGATTCCCCCGACCACATCATCCACATCAGTCACATGACCTACAGCAGCTTCCAGGTGGGAAACAAACGTGTCGGTGCAGATGTGACAGATGTGGCTCGTTAGCTGGCTGCTAATGAACGTGTGTCTCCCTGCAGGTGATGATGAAGTCTCTGTACTGTGGAGGAACAGAAGGACTGACGGTGTCTCCGTCTGAGGCCGGGAAGGTAAAATCTCTCGATTCACAACAGAGCTGATGGTTGGTTGAAATGAAGACTCAGACTGGTCTTGTTGGTCCTTCATATACATTTAATAACAGATCCGGGACAGAGATGTACCACATGCAGTGTACTAGGCTGACTAAGCTGGGGACAGCCGCTTAAGCCTTTTGTACTCCATGAATTGCTTCTCTGAAATACTAAGAGAGTCACCTGTCTTCCTCGGTTTGACATCTTTTGACTCTAACTCCTCTAAGACACATGATGTACAGAGAGACTTGCAGGAACCACCTGACACCTGCTCCCGACCCTCATGCAAACCACCCTCACCTTTAAAACCATGAAGAAGTTAACGTAACATAAACTTCCTGTCACCACAGCTGCTGCCGGCGGCCGCTTTCTTCCAGCTCCGAGGTTTACAGAGAAGCTGCGAGACGACGCTGTCACACAGTCTGACTCTGGACAACGCCGTCGCCATCTACCAAACCGCCAAGGTACGAAAACACAACACGCTGACTGGGTTGGCTAATGGTCACACAGGTCAATGTAATATATTACTACACAGAAGTGATGCTCCTGATAATGAGCCATGATGTGTCACAGTCGTGAACCTGTGATTGAAGCTTCTCTGCAGCAGAATAACACGACAGAGTCAGAGTGATTGGTTTAAACTGAGGAGGACACATGTAGCTTTATCTGATTTATCTTTGTTAGGATACTGAACATGGTGACCTTTGACTTCTGGAAGAGTTGAATTCTTGATTATTGGAGGTGGATTTTAGAGAATATTTTTATTTCTTACTAAGCAATAGTACCATTATAATCTTACATATTTATACCCAACAAATGCAGCTCAGTGTTACCAGTGATGTAGCAGACTGTATTTCTGTTTGATGAGCAGCTCGTATCAGATGCTGTCGTCCACAGTTGGTCTGTTTATCTGTGATGCTGATAAAGACACAGGAAAACTCCACACGACCAAATAAGGTCAAATAGCTGTCACATGATGTTTCTGTTCTTTGCATAAAAAATAAATCACAGACCTGTATATAAACCTTTTACACAGATTTACTATTTCTTTTCAATTTCTTGCATTCTTGACTGAAACATGGGTTTGAATGTAAAACAGATTTTATTTAAAGAAACTTGTGGAAACAAAAGATCCAGCTGCTGTAGATTTATGAAAACTCAGAATAAAGTCCTCATTTTAAATCAATGCTCCTGAGATAAACGTTGTGAAAAGAAAAACATCAGAGTGTATGACAGGAGAAAGATTTTTAAACCATCAGAAGCAATAATATAAATGTTTGTAGCAAAAAGTTAGATGTGTGTTTCTTTGTTGTTCAGTTTATAAAGTAAATAAATAAGAAGTGTTGTGGTTGTTGCTGACCCCCCTGTGTGCTGCAGCACCACGGAGCAGCTGAGCTCTGCAGCTTCTGTGACGGCTTCTTCCTCCAGAACATGGACCGGCTCCTGGACCGAGACGACTTCCACCGTCTGCTGCTGGGAGGCCTCAGTCAGGAGCTGCTGTGCCCCTCCAGACCAGGAGAAGGCCAGGACCAGGACCAGGACCAGGATCGGGACTCGCCGGTCCTCCTGAGGGACCTGGAGGCTGCGCTGATCCACAGACTCCACAGTCTCTACTCTGCATGTCGAGAGTAGCATCACCACAGACCTGGACTGAGCAGGACGTGTGTTTGGGAGCAGCAGCCATAATGAAGTTATTCTCTTATTTATTCATCGTGACACCAGAAGACGAGGAAGAGATGAACCGGATCAATGAGGCTGAACATTTATGAAGTCGTATCCACATCCTGGTGACAGTTTTTCTCCTCATTGTGGATTCAAGTTTCTCCAACCGTAAAATGAGGAGCTGTTGGAGATTTCACTGGTGTCGGGACTTTTCTAGAAACAAGTGTTTTCCAGACTTTACCTCAGGCTGCTTGTTTAAAAACAGATCCAAGTATAAATGTTGCTGTTTCTGGGATTTCTTGTTTTTATGTGTTTAACCTTTAAAGATTAGCAATAGCATCTTGTTGCTGTCATCACAGAGATGGATAGAGATGCATCAGATTCACCAGACTCAGATTTTTCACCCCCTCAAATAAAAAGTGTTGCAGGTTTGATTCTTTAGCAGATTCACTGCAACTGAAAACTTGCACTCAGCTTCATTTACACCAAAGTAGTGAAGTAGTTAATCAAAGTGAGACCTTGGAGAAGATGTGGAAAGTGTTTCCTCTAATCCCATTTTTAAAAAAGCAGAATTCAGGATTTGTATTTCTACTGGGATGCTAGTTAGCTAAATGATACAATAACTCATATCATGTTATTATTATTATTATTATTATTATTAACTATTGATCTAGCTAAAGCAGGTATCTAACATTTGTGTCTGTTTAATCCTTTCCTGATATTTAAATTTCAGGAAATTTAAATTATTATTTATTTAACACACATGACAAATGTAAAATGGTTTGACTGACAGCTGCTGATCGCGTTGGTTTAACAAACTGAAAGTAGTTTAGTGAATCTGACACTGCCACAGACTGTGGAAGTGTGACATCACCCATTAGTTTGGTGACTCCCATTTTGAAGTGAAGAGTTCAGCATTTCAGCGTCGACATGTTGGTTGTTTGGAGCCAGAAGTGACCATATTTGGATATGACAGAGGAAGTAAGGAGGCGGGTCTAAGCCTTGAACCTGAGATCAGTGCCCAAATGTGTATGAGACTGTACTTCACTCTTATTAGAGGTCAGGCTTGTCAATCAAACTAACCACGCACCTCAAGCTTCCTCTTTTTGAAGCCTAACATCTACCCAATGATAAAATGATTTTCAGATGGACCAACAGATCACTGATAGCAAGAATTAATGTTAGCCGATGACATCAGAGTGACTTGTGAAGAAAAATTTAGTATTTGATGATTTGAAAATGACCATTTTTAGTTTAAGTCAATTGGAGTTGTTGTTTTTTTTAAGCCAGCCTCCAGTGGTTGTCAGGAGTATTGCAACTTTTCACACTTCTCCATTGACCTCATGTTTGAGCCCCACTTCCTTCATCCATGTCTATAAACAGTCTATGCACTACATTGACCATGACAATGACCTTGCATACTTTCTGAAATGTACAGTTTTGTAGTCGTTTGCTTCAGTTTCAATGTGAATGAATCAGCAAAGTAAATGTAAACCTGCTGCATGCAGATGATCAACTCCCATCAATAAATATTTTTTATGAATAAACCCCTAAATGAGACAAACTCACTGAAACAAAGCGTGACACACACAGCGCTCCAAAGTCAACAGATTTATTTCCTTTAGCACTGAAGTTGTTCACAGTAACATCACAAGGGAATACATTGCCAGTGGTTATCCTGCTCAGTAGTAGCGCTCCGTGCTCCGAGTCCGTTCTGTGTGCTCTGGATTCCCACAGTAGAAAAAGAGGAAAGCGAACGATGAAAGGTATTGCTTTTAATTTTTCTCTCTGATAACACCGACGCCCACCCAGCTGGTCTGAGTGAGCGACCCGATCGCCAGCGAGGTCCCTCTTTGAGAGAATGAGTAAGGAGGAGGATGCATTGCACGGTTACTGTGTGCGCACAGTAATCAGAAAACAAAAAGAGGGAAGAGGACGGCGAAGGAAATCAAATGGGTAGGGGGGAAAAAACTCAAAAGGCAAATTAAAGCACATACAGAACATAAATACATAAATAAGTGTGGAGAGAAAAAGGGAAGAGGAGAACAATTTCAACGACGACATGCAAAGAAAAGACGAATGCTGAACATGCAAACAACCGTACGAGGTCAAAGCTAAGAGTAGGAATCCCCTTGGTTTTTTAAATAAGCTTGTCAGTAAACTCGGCTTATTTACAGAATGAAGAGAGTTGGGTGAGTTCTGAGTCATCATACGCACGGGGGGAGGAGGAGCCGACAGTTAGCAACAAAGGGTTTGTTCCTCTCAAAGAGGCTACGTCTACATTCTTAAATTACGGTAAATCATTTTTCCAAACGTATATTTTACAAGGTTTTCTCTCATCGAAAAAAAAAAAAAAAAAGCTGGGAAAACAAAACGGGAACAAACGCCCACAAATGCTTCGAGATTTCTCGGTGATGGAATAACTTAAACATGACAAAAATATCCTTAAATAACTTTGACATTAAGAAACATTCTCTACATCTTTCATATAAATAACCCAGAATAAATTAATCATAAGAAAGACATGACAAAATACAATAAAGTACAAAAATATACACAGCAGTTCAATATTGTCTGAAACCTGCAGAGAATTCAAAGGAACCTGAACAACAACAACAACAACAAAATAAAAAGGTGTTGACGTGTTTTGAAACTGAACCCTGCATCCTGTCCAAAGTGCAACATGAAGAGGAGACGGTTCATGGGTGAGGTCACACCAGGTCAGGTTACATACGGTTTGATGCCTTCACAGTATAGTTCAGCTCATTATCAGAGTCTGAATCACATTTTGAACTCTGAACGTATCAACAGCCTCTCTGACAATAATAAACAGATGATTAGTGATCAGTGATTTTGTTGACAGAGTCCAGTCAACACACTGTCCCATAACAAATAAATACTTAGTCTTAGCATGTACAGATTCACAGTTTCAGGAATCCCTAAAATCACCAGTTTTCTTGATTTGATCCACACTGGTCTAATTTAACCAGAAACAGAATCAAAAATGTGTAGCACCTGTATGAAAGTATTTTAAATTATTTGAATTGTTGTATATCTGGGGTCACTTTAGGAAAAATAATTTCAGACTGAAAGAAAATGACCTTTGAGGTATTTTTACTTCTGTCAAATTCAACCCACCAAGATTTATTTAAACATGTCTGTTAACCTCTGACTTCGTACATTTCCACGTACAGTTTCTCTTTCATGGAGCAGATTCAGATTCAGTCCAAAACGATCGCTAGGTAACACGCTACAAGAAGTTTTATGCTGAGGCTAGCACTGTCAACATGGCTCCTTGGTTTAACGTTAGATTCGAAGCCTTTTGTATGTTTATTCTGTTGGTGTTTGTTTTCTGAAAATCAACAGGTAGCGTGGAAAAGTTTGTAAATGCAGCGTAGCGATTGGTTCAAATCAAACACTGGTGTAACATTTGGAGACTTTCACCATGAGACATTTAAACATCCATCAGATGTTACTTTGCTCCTCCTTACTGGCTTCAATAACACCGCCTCCTCCACCGTCGCCATGTTTGTTGATGTCAGAGCCTTTTGCCTCAGAGCTGCCCTCTAGTGGACAGACTCCACAGCTTCCACCAGGAGGACATATGTGGAGAGTTACATCGTTTGAATTAGTTTTAGGGAGCATTAAATTTGAGTGACTGGTGTGACCCGGTGGTGTGACCGCACCCGAACAGAAAAACAAAACAACCAAAAAAAAACAAAAACAACCCAAATATGGCAACAAGTCTAAAACATAATGTCACAACTACACTTTTTGTACATACGGAACATTATTTAGTCTGTACAACAGAATAGATTCATTCATTTATATAATATCACCGACCCCACGCCCCCCCTCCCCCCTCTTCATCATTTCATTGTACTTTTCGTGGGCGACCTTTTAACTGCCATTTAGAGAAAACGCCACAGAGCGCGCTCAGACAAAATCCTGCCGTTCACAAAGAAACACGACATTTAAAAAGAATTACAATCCAGCCAAGTGTCCGTCCGTCCGTCTGTCCGTCTCCGCTTTCTCCCACCGCTCCCATCTCGTTACATCCCGCAGAGTTTGAGGAGTGTTTGTGTTTTTTTAATTTAACTTATGTACATGTGGGAGAAATGGAAGAAAGAGCACGGTGGGGTGAGGGGGGGAGGAGGGGGGGTGTTGTGTTGTGTAGATTGACAAACATCACTGTCTTAAGGCTTCTTTTTTCTTTTTACAACTCTTCCGAGATGTGTCTCTGTGTTTGGTCTGGTGATGAAGAAGAAGAAGAGGGAGGTGGAGGAGAGGGGGGAGGTGAAAAGTGGTGGTGGTAGAGAGGGGGGGGGG
>OOFC01017300.1:0-11219 GCA_900323345.1 Pseudochromis fuscus
AAGTGTGGTTTGTCGCAAGCTGGGCGACGGGTTAGCTTAAGTGCTATAGCAGAATCCCCGACTAACATGCTTCCTGTAAATGTAGTATTTTAAACAGGAAGTGCTTCAGTGAAGACTACTCTGTGTCGGTCGACTGTCCGTCTTGGTTTTTGTGTACTCACATTTCCCATGGAGAGGGTCAACGTGCTATTTAGCCTTCTTTTTAAAAAAAAAACAAAAAACGGAAAAATCCGAAAGCCTTGCTGTTTTGCATCTTCCCTCTTTATTGGTTGGTTCGGCTGCCTGTCGCTGTCGTGCTTTCGCATCTTCTTCTTCCTGTCCCTTTCTGTCAATACCGTAAACAGTGGGAGCGATACTGCCCCCACCGGTTCCTATGGGGAACTACAAGTACAGATGACTTTTTCCCGGCCGGTATTTGATTTTACCAATAACAAAAACAATAATACGACGCATCGACTCTTGAATTTCCACGTCGATGAATTTTTATAATCGACGTAATCGATTACGTCGAATAATCGTTGCAGCCCTAACTGATGAGTATAAAATAAGACCAGCTACTCAAGATGGAGAATAACAACAGAAAACACTGATCAAGTTCATCTTAATTTAACTGATCACATGCACAAAACAAAACAAATATCTGAACACACACTTTTCTATTATAGGATCAACACTAAAAGGTGAGTGTGGCTTTAAGATAAGGAGTCAGACTCCAGTTTGTCATTATATTTGTATTTTCAAGTTGTTAACTGTCGTCAATTTGTGAGCTTCAGTCATTCAGTTATTTGTGGCATAACCAAATAAAAAAGCTGCTGGAGTCACAATTTTAAAATGAACCAACAAAACCTTTCATGACCTGGTGCATCACATGTTTTCTCTAATTTGAAACTGCACCACATCACAGGACTGAGCGCCCATTACAGTATGTTGCATCATTAATGAATCATAAATGAAATAAATAAAACCCAAGAAATTGAATTTGAAAGTCTGATCCCATCACAGAAGCTGTTGTTGTCTCATTTCTGGTTGAATGTTTTCATCTTTCCTCAGGAACCTCCTCAGAAATCTCAATCTTAATCTGACGACCTAAATAAATAAACACGATTTGTTTTTGAATGTTTGTGTAAGAGGACACAAAGTGAAACATTAACTAAAAATACAAAAAACAATCTGTACTTAATCTGAATCTACTTAAAGTTCTGCACAAAGAAACTAAATTTCCTGAATAAAAGAAGGAAATAAATTAAAATAAATAAACTGTTAAGGCTGCAAAACACACAAAATGTAAGCAAAACACTGCAATCTGTTTATATCAGATTTACAGGAATAATTAACCTTACATGTATGAAAAAGGTTTATATTTATACATATTGTTTCACTAAATCTGTATCCTCAGTTTCATTTTAAGATGTTATGTAAGTTAAGAGTAAACCTGTGAATCATAAGTGGATCTAATCTGGTTTTAAGTGCTTTATGTTGCCCCGTGTTTGTCCTGTTGTAATAAGGAACTTGTTTGGAAAGCTTTAAAAAAAGAGCTTTATGAATAAACACAGTAATATTTCTGCAGTGGGAGACACTGTAACGACTGTTTTAATGATCCACGTCATATGTTTGTGTCTCTCCCTCTCCCACCTTCTCTCCCTCCTCCAGGAGGCGCAGCAGCGACGTGTTGTCCGTCCTCTGCTCCTCCTCAGGACCTCCCGACTCCAGCAGCTGCTCCTGAAGCTGCTCCTGACTGTCCTCGTCTGCACCGTCCGCCGTGGACCGGGACCTCTTCAGGGGGGCTTTCACCAGACCTGGAGGACAGAGACACAGGGACGTCCACACAGTCAGGACAATCAGTTAGCTTCATTTTTGCTGTTGTGGTTTTTAGCAGCTCTATGTTTCAGATCAGTGTTTTAAAAGCAGAAGGTTTGACCAGTTAAAATTAACAGTCACTGGTTTTTCTGGACTGAATGAATTTAAACCAATAAGGCTGAAGGAAGCAGCTCTCTGACATGTGCCGAGTCCTGTTTATCTAAAATTGGTATCTTCTTCTTCTTCTTCTTATCCAGTTTGGAAATAACACCCAGGTTGTGATTTTGTAAAAACCTTTATACCGACAGTATCAGTGAGGACCACCTCACCTTTGACCCTGGCGATGGTGTCCTCCCCGTGCTCCGGCTCGTGCTGCGTCGTCTCCCCCTCTGTGCTGTGCTCCACAGAGTGCTGGTACATGCCGGGGTTTCCCGACAGCAAGCGCATGTAGTACTCTTTACTGTCGTAGCTGATGGCTCGCCGGTAACGCAGAGGCTTCTGGAGGCGGAGGGGGAAACAGAGGAGGGTCAGATCATGAAGCAGGCGATGTGGTAGGACTCCAGGTTTAAAGTCTGATTAGATACTTTTATATTCATGTTCAAAATATCTGATTTCTGCTGTTTTTCTTTGTAACAATCACTCCCACTGCACACTGACGAAACTTAACATCACACCCAAGTGTTTATTAGTTAATGCATCAGACTGAGTTGTACCTGCAGTATAATTAGGAGGTTAAATAAAATAAAAAGTATAAAGGAAAAATAAAAAGGCCTTCACCTGTATGCTACAGAGATTATTGCACAACAAAAGTCAAAGTTAGTTCAGTTAAATTCAAACGATTGAAGCCATGCTGTAACTGAAGATTGTTTTTTTTTCTTACAACACTGCAGTTTATTTTTTTACTGGATGATTTTTGAGATTTCACTGTTAAATATTAGAATACAATACAATACATAAAAAAAACAACAGACTTCACCACATGCAAAACATACGATATATTTCTTTCCGTGAATTTGTTCAAACATTTTCCAACCAAAGCAACAGTAAAACAGAAACGAGGAGGCAGGCAGTTCACTGCTGTTATTGGAGAAGCAAGAACAAAAAAGTTTTAACTGCACAGCTTCTGCTTCAAACACCTTTACTGCAACATCACAGGAAATCTATGAAGTGGTTAAGTTTTAGCTACAGGATGTTTTCCTGTTGATAGCAGGTTCATGTCTCAGACACAGGCCACATCAAACATGTCTGCCACCATCATGCAGTCACACCAGGCTTTTACTGAGAGCTGCATTTATTCATCCACATCCTGAAGGCACCTGAGCTCGTTCAAGGACCCCAGCGAGAGCTGAGGGTATGAGGGGGACCAGAGGAGGGGAGGAGGGCTGGAGGACATGGACACAGGGAGGATGAGACTCTACATGTATTTATGAGGAAGCCATAAACCTGCACTGCACTCACAGCTGAGTGGTATTTTCTTATGCAATTATTAAAAATAAAATTGTATTTCTAAAAAATCATCAAAGCAAAACTGTTGCTCTGATCAATAGTTTCAAAGCTTTTTCTTCTGTGAAATATTTTAAAAATGCTTAAAAAGCTCATTTAACTTCTGTTTGTAACTTCTTTTCACTGTGCATTATTGATTACTTATTACATATTCAATTAGTGTTGCATAGGGATCATTACAAATACATAAACTAATAACATACATACAAACATTAATAACTTTATATTGACATTTTTATTATTATTGTTTGTTATTATATACATATATACACACACATTTTGGGTAGTTATTATTTTCTGTATTTTAATATTGTGCTCTTCATACACTGCACTGTTTACTACTTTTTGTCTTCTCAGCTTTAAATTGTGGAAAACAAATAAAAGTAAAAAATACTTTGGGAACAATTTCAACATAACCTTGAACAGAAAGTTGTTTTTTCTTGAGTAAACGATGATACGACACAATCTTGACTGTATATTGTGTTGTTGGAGTTGTGCTGTGTCATTCAGGTGCAAGAAGAAAAGAAAAACCAACTGAAAATCTGCAGGATTAATATAAAGAGGCATGTGTTCAGTCTGGTATTATCTTGTTCTCCTCTCCACAGACCCACTCTGTGCAATGCGGCTCCTTCAACAAAAGCCTCCTTTCATTTCAGATTAGCTCCACACAGGAGCTACATACGAGTCTGAGATTAAACCACAAAACATATTAGTATTTAAACGTGTTGAGGAGATCACTAAAGACTCGCTCTAAATGAACCTGAACCACAAGATTTAATTGGATGAAATTTTAAAAAATGCTGAAGGAGGACATCTGCTGCCACTGTGGAGCTGGAGGAAGACAAAACTGCTGAGCAAGCAAACGGCTCGTAATGTGCGAGACAGAAGTGTGTGACTTTGTACAAACACCCTGCAACTCCTCCTTGAGCATTATTACATTATATAACACACCTCAGGGGTTTTGGACTTGATTATATTGGCTTGTGAAGAGGGTCACGAGCCAGAACAACTTCCCCAGAAGGGATCTGGAGAGTGTCACTGTAACAGCTTCATGAAGTCTTCATCTATGGGATTTTTTTTCTTAACACTGCTGTATGATTTTATCTTTATATCACTATTAATATTGAAAATGTCTGAGCTGATAGGTTCAGGTAAATGCTATAATAAAGCTTGCAGATGTGCATGTGTGTGCTGTGGTGCAGGTGGATGCCGCCCCTGTAAATAAACTGTTGTGTAGTGGACAGGCCGCCGTCACCAAACTGAGAGGAGGGATTTATTTGTAGAGCAAACAAAGCTAAATGTGTCTCCGGCGGTGCCAGGAAAAGTGAGCCGCCGGCTGTTGGTGTCACTTCCTCACATGACGACGGCGAGCTCGTCCAACAGCTCTATTTATAAGGAGAGAGCTGAACTGCTCTGTGAGGCCGGCGGTTACAGGAAGAAATCCTGAAATTCAAAATACATTTCTATTGTGGTACATAACACCGTATTTACTCAAATAGTGTCTGGGGCTTTTATTTGTCTAACCTGCAGAGGGTGTTAGACTGTATTTGAGAGCAGCTTATAGTATAGAGTATATTTCTAATTTCCTCAGATTGACCAGTTTAATTGATCATATTTCAGTACAAAGCCTCATTTTGACTCTTCAAGACATTAAAATCAATGTTAATACAAAGTGTTCCTTAAATCATTTCAAAATAAAAGCCTCCTACAAGTGCTTCACTGGACAGAAACTTTTGATAGCTTAACAAGGCCTTAACTGAAGATCAATGTTTATTTGAGAAATAGCTGAACTTTCAGTCAAATCAATTAATTATTAAAAAAAAAAAAAAAAAAAAAAATTCAAATGCTTGTTATACACATTTTGTGGCAGTATATTTATTACTTCAGATACATATATTTGGTTTATTTCAAACTGTATTTTAACTGTATGTCTGTTAAATTTCATGTACATTTTATTCTATGTCTTTAAATTTCTCCTCTTATCTTCATTTCTAGAATCTTGTTATTGTAAAGCACTTGCTGCATTTCATGTATGAAAGGTGCTACACAAATAAAGGCTATTATTATTGTTATTATTATTATCACCCCTTGATATTGGCTTGTTTTTGTTTTATGTCAGAAACATTTTTGCATCTTTCTTCCACAAGTATATGTGAGGTAACATCTGCAACTATAACAGGATAATATGATGATTGTTGTGTCAGCCTGTTTTCCTGAGGCCAATTTACAAAACACAGTCTCTTTCCATTTCTATTACTGCTGAAAATACTGAACAGGATGAGAAAAATAGACCTGATAAAGGACAAGTACCTCCTGACCCCTAGCAAAGCTGCAGTTTAGTTTCATGTTGAAGTGTCCTTGGGCAAGACATTGAACCTTGCTCCCAATGGTGGCTAGTGCCTTGCACGGCAGCTCGGTAGCCATTGGTGTGTGAGTGTGTGTGTGAATGGGTGAATGAGTTGCCTTGTAAAGCGCTTTGGGACCTAGCTAAGGTCATGAAAGCACTATATGCTTACTCCACTGCTGGTACTCCATTTACCATTTACCATTCATATCAGATATACAGTTGCTGCAGGTGTGGATGGGATTTGAACTGCGTACCTGAGCTGAGTTGGTGTTGGGCTCCGTCTCGGGGATGTATGGGTAGTGGATGTAGAACATGTCGTTGCGAACCATCTTCTTCCTCATCCTGCAGGGCCCCTCCGTCATCTCCAGCACAAACTTGTCCAGGTGGGAGCCGATGGGCGGGCCCCACAGGCCCCGCTCACGCAGCAGCTCATACTCGATGGACGCCCACTCCTCCGTCACGTACTTCAGGGCGTTCTGCTGCCGCTGCGACACGGAGCACAAGGAGCGGTGAGTCATTTCAATAACGCTGCTATAAATTATAAATGCCGTCACAAGTGCAACAGCGGCCTGTTAAAAGGCAGCCGCAGTGTGTTTGTGTTGGGTTCACTGTCCTGCAGCAACACCCAGACTGCACTGTTACATAACACTGTGTTGTTTTATAGTACAACTGTGCCGACATATATCATCGCCAGTGAAAGGGGCTGAGTCTCTGTGTACTCGCTGTGAGAAATGATGTACCTCTTGATATTCCTTGTACTGCATCGCCACCAAGTCTCGAACAACAGCGATGTGTGTGAACATCCACTGGAAAGTCTCCTGTTGATCACACATAAGAAGTTGTAATGAAACAGTCGAGCATAAATAAGACAGGAGAGTAGATCTGCTGCAGTGGTGAGCACCTGCGCAGACAGGCTGTTCTTGTTCAGGCTGTTCTCCTTCTTGTTGCGCCGGACGCCGGTCAGCTTGGAGAGGCCGAAGCCGCTGCTGACCCTGGACAGCTTGGACTGAGTCGCCGGCGCCACAGCTTCACCTCGACTGATGCACTTTTTCTCATGGACTGAACAAAAGGGAAGAAAGCAGCAACGGAAAAGTTCAATGCAGTGATTTTTATTTGCCACTAAACCCTCAACAGCCCCTTTGCAAAAGCTAAATAAATAAATCATGCTGTGATTTTTTTTTTTTACTTTTTCTTGGTGAATTTACTGTTGAATAATAAATCAGCTTTTGGACTTGGAGAGTTTGTTCACTGAGAAAGTTTAGTTTTATTTATGTAGTACTGAAGACCACCTGGAGTAAAGAAAATGTCTGTTTAATCCTTTTAGATCACATCGCTGTTGGATTGTTCACCTACTTAATGATGTTAGTGAAAAAAATAACAAAAGCTCTGTTTTCATGTCAAAGTTAAACCATATTTACTTCCTGGTTTAAAAAAGCACGATATATGAGATCAGTTTCAACCAATAGCATCCTTCCATCCACCTGTCAATCAACCTGCTGTTAGCAGCACAGTTCAGATTAGCACCAGGAAACACACAGTAGCAGCTGTAGCAGTAATCAGTACTTTGTTGGAACAGTATCATTAATTAGTGTGTAGTACTAATGTTAGCTCACTGTGGTGTTTTGTGGTGTTTCATTGGTCCAATTAAATTGCTCCTAACATTTTGCCCCGCCTACATATCCTTTTATTGCCAGAAATACATCACCATACAGAAGAAGTTAGATACTGTAGTTTCAGTATCTTTCTGTGAGATTCACAGTGAAGTGAACTTAATTCAGTGTGTGGTGGTCACAGAAGTGAAAAATGGATTTCACATGGTTTTAACAGGAGTGTACGTTTATGGGAACAGTGTTTCCTTTAGCATCCAGTGGATCATTATTTCAACAGTCTACCACTTTAATTAGATTTACTTTCTACTCCAGAAATAGATCAGGACACACAGGGACTGTTATTACTCAACCAGATTTAGAACAATCAGAGAAAACTTCCAACAATATCTGGTCACCTGCCAGAGCGTCTTTGGCAGGTGGCTGGTGGTAACTTAACAATCTGCTTAAACCAGGAATAAACAAACACTGATGCAGTGAGTGAGGGAGGAAGTAGATTAGAAATAACACCTACTGGCAGGACTGTGAGATCCAAACAGCTGTTATGTAATTACTACATAAGCCACAAACACTCACTGTAAGAGGCACCACACAGACAAAATGTTCAGGTAGTTTACAGCAGCTCGGTGTGTTTATATCTTTGTGTACGTGTGTTTTTTTTTTTACCCAGGTGGTTCTGCCAGCTCTTCAGAGCCGGTTCCTCCAGAGCAGGTCGGGCCGTGACGATGTCCACGTGTCCTCTGTCGTTGCAGGGCAGGGACACTTTGAAGATGTCCTCCAGCATCTGGCGTTTACTGTGCATCAGCTCCGTCCACACACGGTTCACCGCCTTCAGCAGCAGCTGCCGACCTGCAGGACGAGGACCAATCATCATGTTAGTCTGATAAAATAGTAGAAAGTTCAGTGCTTGTGTGGTTTTTTTGTTTGTCAGTAAATAAACTGTAACTGGATACCTGTAGAAGCAGGTGTCAAATTCAAGCATTTGCAGAACTCCTTTATGTAACATTAAATATTCATAATGCTCTTTCTCCCTTTGTCTTGTGATACACCGTAAGTCTCCAGTGGAAATGTGCAAAAACATATGCACCTGCACCACAGCATGATGAACTAAAAGAGTTCAAATCCAAATATTTCTGTGGATTATATTCTGCTGAAGGCTCAATCAATAATACATTTTAATTGCAACAGTTTTACATCTAAGATCTGCTCATGTTGAAGGAGATTTACTTGAAATTACAAAACAATTGAAAAGTAGCTGATCAAAAAGATCTCCTCATGAAGAAGTAAAAGACAATAAATTGACCAGCTGATACAGATACATATTATTTTTACATAATATGTAGCAGAAATGCAAATGTTTCACAATAAAAGCCTGGTTAAGTTTCTGCCAACTCAAAGAAGATGAGTTTGTCGTAACAGGGTGATGCAGTAGCTTTAATGTTCTGATCCTGATTCTGTTTGAAGCCTCAAAACATAATGAAATATGATTTAAATTCAAGTTCTGTTTCTGTCCAGTGAAATGTTTGTAGCAGGCTTTTATTTTGAAATTATTAAAAGTACTGCTCAGTTTGTATTAACAGCGTATTGCTGTAATTTTAGTGTTTTGAAGTCTCACAACAATGATTCATACTGGAATCTGATGAAGCCTAATTTCCTCTAAATTTATCAAACAGGAAATTAGAAATAAAGTCCCGCCCTTAATACAAGCTGGCCTCAGATACAGGCCTGTCACCTTTTGCAGTCGAGCTAAATTAAGGGCAGAGAAAATACTGTAAATAACTGTCATGTCAAACGAGATCCACTAAAAATGATGACTTCATTTAATCTAAAAATCTCCTCCAGACAGACGATCCTAAACGGACTGAGCCACATATTTTTCTCCTTTAACCACAGGATATTTTGTAGAGACGAGAGACAACAGCTCGGCTCAGCATCTCACACACAAACACAAACAGTCAGCGAGGTCAAACTGGTTCGGTAAACACACTAAACAGTGTCTCACCCTCGCTGACATCGTGGCTGTGCGTGGCGTCGGCCTCGTTCTCCGCGGGCATCATGACATGCCAGGTCGTCATCCGGGCCTCCGCCTCCAGACCGAAGCCCTCCACGCTGCTGCGGAGACAACACAACACACAACAATCTGTAGAGACCTGAGAGGAGAGAGGGAGTTATACTGTCTGGCTTCTCTGCAGCAGATAAGTCTGCTCTCTGTGCAGTGTTGAAACGTATTGTGTTCACAGCATGGTCGGAAATTCAGTCTCTGCACCCCTGCTGCTGCAGTTTTGGAAACGATCTGTACGAGCAACACAAGCAACAACAACAAAAAAACAATACTTCACCAGCTAAATAAATCACAAATTCTTCAGTGAGCATCATCTGAGTGAGTGAAACACAGCCCGGTCATAGAGTACAAATAAAACACAAAGGGGCGGGACTCTGCGGTAACTGGTGTCTAAGTTGTACAAATATTCCTATTGAGGATGAGGTGCCCAGGAGGAGGTCTCAACAGTGTAGCTAATGCAGAAGTGAAAAAAAGGCAATACCCCCGACGGCCACAAGAGGCAGGCCCAAAAAAATCTGACTCCAATTCAATTCTAAAATCCTTATTTTCAATCCTGAAATCCTCAGTAAATAAATTTTTCCATAAGTCAATCTGATGTCATTACATAAAGTCACCTCTTCTTCTCAGAGAAGATAGGGGCGGGGTTAGCTTGATTGACAGCTCTTCTAGTTTCTAGTGATTTACAGGTGGTTTGGAGCCAGACCCGCCTCTTCCTACCTCCTTTCATAACCAAATATGGTCATTTCTGGCTCCAAAAACTACCATGGCCACGTTCAAATACCAATCTCCTGACTGCAGAATGTAAGTGACAGCACATTAGCTTAATTCTACATACATTCATGCTAAGGGAATAAATGGCGACAATCTTTGAAAACACAAAAATCGCAGTTTAAGTCACGACCTTGCCTAAAACACAACCTCATCTGGAAAAGCAGATTCTAATGAGTGTTTTCTAACCATTCAACTCATCCTCAATTACTAAACAAAGGTAAAACAGAAGCTGTGTAATGAATCCTGTTGGGTTCAGATCTTCCATTAAACAGCTCCTCTGAGTTAACCTGACGTGTCGATGACTCAGAGGTTAACTCACTATAAAAATCTTTCTCAAGAGGCTGCTTTAAACACCTTTGTGCAGGATTTTTTATGATTCATTTAAACTTCATTTTGTAGACAGAAGCCACAGTCTGATGTTTCTTATGTCTGCAGGAACTCTGAGGCTGTGTCTGGAAAAATACTGTTGATAAAATACTGTATATCTTATCATAGTAGTTGGCTTGTCAAACTGGCAATGAAGCAAACAAGCATGTCTGTGATCATGATGTCTGTACTCAACATCAGGCAACTTTTAAGGATCAAAATATGAGTTCAGAGTTTTAAGAGTAAAACACTTGTATTATTGATTGCAATAAAAGGGACGGATCAGTGAAATAGTGCTGATGTTCCTGTTTCAAACTGGACCATTACCTTAAAATGACATGTAGGAACCACTCAAAACACACTATTCTCAGTACATTTAATATACAGTATAATTTTTTTCTAACTGTCTGTACACCACAAAACTTTGTATATCTGAAAACTATAAACTACATTCTTTGTGTACAGTTAAAATATTTAATTTAGCACTCATTCTTCTCTAATCAAATTATTTTCATGCATAATTATATTTATAAGAAATGAAACAGAGCTCTACAGGGTGGCTGAATAACCCATACCACATTATCTGCACATACAGTACCTCTGAGGAGGATTACTTCACTTTACAGTTTAGCAGCAGCTTTATTTTACAACGACTCTCCCACACACACACACACACACACACACACACACACACATGCAGACAGGTGTTTTACCTCCCGCTGTGCAGGCAGATGAAGCAGTGAGCCAGGCAGGCCACAAAGTCCTG
>OOFC01017302.1:0-10390 GCA_900323345.1 Pseudochromis fuscus
TGCCATCAGCCTGTTATCATTTTTATATTGGACACTGGCAGTTTAGATTGTTATGTTATATTAACGAGGCTTGACAACCGAGCTTCATCGTACATAACGTTTTTATCTCGTCAACACCACAACAACTGTTACCATGACAACCTTCCGTTTATACCCATCATTAACTACGGTACCGGCAAGTGCAAAAGCCTAATACATCACAGTTAAGTTATCTGAGCAGTTCATGTTCATTTCTGTTAAGGCAAAGAAAGTGAAATCAGCACACAATAACACTTACCCTGCCATACAGGTGCAGTTTGCAGTGTGTATATAGTCCTCCACTTTGTTGATAATGACCCAGAGTAGCTTGACAAGCCTTTGCTAGCCGCCATACTTCAGTTGCCACAATGCGCGCGCATACTTCTTTGTTTACTAACAGTAAATGGGTCTATATTGTACGAAAAATAACCGTGCCGAATTCACTATGAGTAGTTACTGTTTATAATGTGTCATTAAATATCCGACAGTCTAACAGGGGATTAGTTTAACACCCATGCAAACCTTAAATATGATCATTTTCAAGCGAGGTCTGGAGTTCAAAATTAGCGTCTACTGATTATGACTGATAAGAAGTGACCTAGTTGTAATCAGACGAATGTTATGGAAAAAATAAACATGCCGAACACACTATGAGGAGTTCCAGTTCATTATGCATCATTAGGTTTACTGATAATTATCAATACATTACTCTGGTAACGATGCAAATCTAAAAACATGACAAATCTCAATCGACTTCTGGGGTTGTGTTTTTATCTTTTTTTAGGACTTTTTTGGGATGGACACCTGAGATAATGTTATCCTCTGAAAGTTTAAGTCACGTTTAACCTAAAAACATAAGTGTGTCATGTTTGTGTGTAGATTTGATCGAGTTATAATGACTCAAACTTTTGACCATCTGCTAAACGCCTTATTTCCAAAAGGTGGTGGAAATATGACCTGGGAGACTTTGTGGAAGAAATAACAAAGCCGAATTCACTATTGTGAGGTTTTATTTGTATATGTGTCATTAAATATACCGCCATCTATTATTATATTAGTTTTACATGCACGCAAATCTTAAAATGTGGTCACATTTAAGCTAGTTCTGAAGTCTTTAACAAGCAGGGTTTAGGTTTATTCATAAAAAATAAATGTGTGTCATGTCTGTAGCTGCTGATTAGACTGAGCTGTGACTGAAAACTTTGACAATAAAGTAGTTCACTCACCTGAGTTGCCTCCATGATGACGTCACTGCTGCATCCATTGATGATGTTGGAAAGACGCCAAACAACAACAAACCATTGACGTGCTGATGGTTTTATAGCACGTGCCTCTTCACCTCAGGTCTACTAACAAACTCCTGTACCACCGGATTATAAAGGAAGTTGATGGAGAAAAGAAGCTCTGAATGTCAACATGACAGGACGCACGTGCTACAGGAGGAACACCTGTGGAGAGTGACCACAGGGGGCGCTGTTGCGGTCACGTCACTGTGAACAGGTGAAAGTCACTGCCAGCTGAAAATACTGAAGATTTTTGTGTTAAATTTTTTATGTTTATTTTGTTTACCTAAACGTGTAGATCCGACATAAAATACAAAATAAAAGCCTGTAATTATCAGGTAATTTGTTTTAAAGACCAACAAGCTCCAGATGGGAGTCAAACAATGTAAACCTGAGGGGAAGACCTAAAGTTTTACACTGGTCATAAAAGATGGTGGAGCACCAGCAGGTCGCCAGATTGGGCGGTTTAGTTTGGTGTGAGTAAAAATTTATTTAGCCACAGATTGTATATGAGAGATGGACGTAATCATGGTTACATCACCTGCTGGTTTTGAGACCCGCCTCCTCACTCCACCCTTCATATCCAAATATGGTCACTTCTGGCTCCAAACAACCAATGCGGCCGCATTCCAATACCAAACTCCTGGATCAGGATGTGAGTCCACAGATCAACATGACCATGACTACGTCCATCTCCTGCATATGGGTCATTTACGGTTCTTCATGGTCAGACTCAGCAGCAGGTTTAAGTCTCATTTCTGTTCATCGTCTTCTCCATTTCAGTTCTTACTGTTTGTTCTCTGCTGCTGCTTGATTGACCAACACCAAATGACACCTCACACTCAGAACCAGGTGACCTCCTGACCTCTTGGAGCCCCCGTGACCACTTGACCCGGTGGTCCCGGTCACTAATCCCCTCCATGGGTTTGGAAACATGACCCGTGTTGCAGTCACCAGTTTAAACTCCAGCTGGTACTCTGCTCTCAGGACTGTACACAGTGAAAAGTACTGGGTTGCTGTAATACAGAACTGGGTTTATACTGAACTAACTACATACTGGGTTAATTTAACTCAGGGAGATGGGCTGTTTTTACTCAACACTTTGCTGTTTTTTATGCCCATCTTCCTGTGTTAAATTTACCCAATATTTACAAGGTCTGGGTTAAAACAGCCCAGTTTTCTGTCATGGTGTCCATCACTTGAAGATTTATTGGGCAGTGACCACATGCTGAGCTCGTGCTGAGCAGTAAAAACAATCAGGAGGCCACTTCCAGCCGACACGTCTCAGCTGCCGAGACACAAAACGTCTCTTATGACAACGTGTGCAGTACCTGGCTGCACATAACTGAGCGTGTGCCACATGTGAGCAGCACAATCAGCCTGTTGTCCGGCGCCGTCCTCCTCGAGGCGAGCAGGACCTGACGGCACAGCTGACTCCTGGAGCAGGAATGTGGAGTCTGCTGAGGCCTCCCACATTAAAATAGCCGGCGTGCCCTGTCAGCACTGCCTCGCCGCGCATACGCATGGCTGCCGAACAGCTGCCAGAGTTACGCAGAGGAGAACCAGCTCCGACAACGGATCTCTGCAGGAGGAGGCGAGGGAGTCAGATTACCCAGAATCCTCCTCCCCCACCACCACCACCACGTTTCTGCTCCTCACAGCAGAGTTCAGCCGGATGACACAACACGACCACGAGGGACGGACGAGTGAACGCCACATCGTCTTGACTTCACGTGGATTCATGAACGAGCTCTTGTTGTGCGGAGCTGCTTCTTGCTTTACAGTCTCTAATAGCTCTACTGTGTGTGTGTGTGTGTGTGTGTGTGGGAGGAGAGCATATGCTGGAAACATATGCCGGTCATACAACTGCAACAACCAGAGCTGCAACCGCTGATCAATGTCTGGGTTATTTTTAACATTTATCATTGAAGTTTAAATGGAAAGAAAACAGTAAGAAGTCCAAGATGGTTCCTTTAAATTCACAAATCTTTCCAAAACTATCAACTTCAACTGTTAGCCATACGATTAGCTAACATATTCAATCATCGGCTACACTTTTGGCTATTTATCCACTTTAGCTGACGATTTCAGCCACTATTGAAATTTTCCACTAAATTTTTCAACAATTAACTTTTTAGCTAAAATTTAACTGCTAGTCAAACTTTTAGCTAGCTACTTTCAATGTGTTTATCCACAGCTAGCTAACAATTTCAACCATTAGTCAAGGTTTTAGCTCAGTGTTTCAACGGTTAACCATAACTTTAGCAAATTTTTTAAGCTGTTCATCCACATTAACGTTTTAATCTGTTAGCTATACTTTTAGCTAACAGTCCCAATCACAAGCTAACAAGTTCAACCACAAACACTAGTCAAAGTTTTAGCTAACGAGTTAAACAGTCAATCCTACTTTTAGTTAACAATTTTAACTGGTAGGTGTACTTTTAGCAAGTTGTTTCAGCTGTTTATCCAGCTTAGCTAACATGTTCAATCATTCGTCAAACTTTTAGCCAAGAGCTTCAACAATTATTTGAATAATTAAATAATAATAATAATTCAATAATTTTAGCAATTTTTAAACTTTTTGTTCTATTATGTTAAAAATCCTCATTTTCAATCCTGAAATATTCATACTAATAAGTTATTCTGATGTCATTGGATCAACGTTTCATTTCATCATTCAGTACAGATAAGTCATCAAAAAGAAGACTTAGGGGCGGGGTTAGTTTGATTGACAGCTCTGGTCTCCAGTGATTGACAGGTGGTTTGGAGACTCCTCCACATTGGACAGTGTCCTCAGGTTCAGACCTGCCTCCTAACTCCTCCGCTCATATCCATATATGGTCATTTCTGGCTCCAAAAAACCAACATGGCCACGTTCAGATACCAAACTCCCAGCTTCACAAACAGTGATGAATTTTACCCAAACAGCCAAAACATTTCACAGGTCGAACTTTTAACCAATCAGTGATGTTATGTTAGCTTCGTCCATCCTATACACATGTAACCAGGTAAGATGGGTGGTTAGTTAGTTAGTTAGTGAGTTAGTTAGATTTAATCAACATTTAGTTCATTTTACTCATAATTCTGTTGCTTTTACCCAATATTTTCCACCATTTAGTTGTTGTTACTTCCATCTCCCTGGGTTAAATTAACCCAGTACTGAGTCCAATATTTACCCAGAATTAGGTTAAAACAACCAAACACTTTCATGTGTATGCTTTAAAAACATGACATAAATTTCCAACCATCCCAAACCTCAAAATCCTAAAGTTACTTTCAGATTCAACAAAGAAAAGCAGCAAATACTCATGTGGGAAACTGAAACTAGAATTTTTGCTTCTCATTAGTAAATCCTGTTACTTTCTCTAAGTTGTCAAAGTGTCAACATCACCATTTCCCAGACGTCTTCAAACCATCTGATCTGTCTGATCCATCAAATATATAAAACCATCCATCAGACATGACAAAGAAAATGAGCAAATCTTCACATCTGAGAAGACTGAACCAGAAGATATTTGGAATATTTGCTGAAAAAAAACTTTATAATAGTTTTATCCAGTCCAGTTACAAAAACCATTTTCAATTAACTGTCACATGTGACAGAGAGAGCTGCATTTAACAGTCTGAAATCAGATCATTTGTCAATAAATCCATCAATCATATTTACTTTTTTTAAGGAAAAGCAGCAAATCCTCAGTTTCTGAAGCTGTGCACCCAGAAAATATGTTTTTCAGCATAAAAAAAAATAACAAAGAAAGAAAGAAATCACCAATTTTTTTAATTCTAGAAGCTGGAGTCAGAAAATATTTTGAAGTTTTTACTGAAAACATCACCTCAGGTACTAACTTTACCAAATTAATAGTCCAAATACTAAAGATATTCTGCAGATATTTTAATTTATTGTCTTGTGATGAAGAAAATATTTGAATTTAAGAAGCGTCAAACACTTTTGTTTTAAATTTGTCCTAAAAAAAAATTATTTTTATTTCTATTATCAGCTAATCTGCTGCAAATCTGCAAGAGCAGCAATAAGATGTTAAAATGAAAGAAAATATTTGATATTTTTGCAGATAAAATGTGACTTCAGTGGTGTTTTCAGTTCTTTACATTGTAACAGCTGGAACCATTTGACATTTCCTTGCTTATAATTACATATCAGGAACCAAAAACACTGATTAATCAATGAATTAATGTGTAACAGTTACTTTTTGAATTGAAGATTTTCACAAGGAAAAATGTAATTAGTGTTTACAGTTAAATAAAGAACCAGCTACAACATCTACTGAGTCGATAACATCAGAATATTATTAATAAACGAGGCTCCTTCTCCATCATTTGCTCTAATTGTTAATTACTTAATCACACCCATTTCTATCTGTTGTGCTTTATATTCAGTCTTTTCTGGAGCAGTTTTCATACATTACAGTTTCATCTATCCAGTCCCTCATTTCATCCCGTCTGAAACAAGCTGTTTTGACACTTTCACTTTTGATTGGCTAACATCAGAGCGACTGACAGGAGGCGGAGCCTGACTCTCCAACAGGTGACTCCTCTACAGTCCAGGCTGTAAACAATTAAAGTAACTTTGTTGACTGGAAATTCAGACTTTTCCAACCGGTGTGAAGATGTCTGATCCAGGATCCAGAAATATTTCATCCATTAGCATCCATGTTTTCTATGTATGTTAATATTAATCTGTGGAAATGGAAAATACTGAAGCTAACATGGCTGGTAACATGTTAATGACTGAACAGTATCTCTGTGCACTAATGGATGTTTATATGCTGCAGTACATGATATAAATAATGTATCAGTATTCAGGAGAGGAACATTCAAGCTTTTCTATGTCTATGGAAACATTCAAGCTTTTCTCTCAGCAACATGACCTCAGGATCTGAAACTCTGACCACGTGGACAGAAAACTGCCTCATCGGTCGTCTTTAACCAAACCACATGGAGACCAACGTGTCAAAGAAGTCAAGTTAAAGCTCTTCCAGGAATAAACCATTGGGATTTTATAGATAACAGTGTGAACAACAGTTGAAATAGTTTGCTACTGGTGTGGAGTAACAGTTGAAACTGGTTAGCTAAAAGTAAACAGCTGGAAAATGCTAAGCAAACATTTGGATGGATAGTCGAAACGGTTGCTAAACAGCTTAAATAACCACAGCTGCTGTCACACCTGTCACACCGGCGTATGAAACATTTGGTGAATGCAGCGGTGTACGTTGAGTCAGTTTTTGGTCAGTTTTGTATAAATTAGAAGCACGTTGGTATACGTCGTAGCACAGCGAGGTCGGATCCCAGCGTATGACCCGTACACATTACTTTAAGTTACCCACAAGTCTAAATACGTGGAGATAATGTCAGCGTACCCAAAACTTAGTCGTAACCTTTGAGTAACGTGCTTTGAACCTGTGTTACTGAAACTCATCTCCAATACATATTGACGTATGGAGACCAGACGCTCACAACTTATAGCTACCGTATAACGGAGGTGTGGCAGTATTTAGGGTTACCGGATACGTTTACATGCAGTCAATAAAATTTCATAACCGGAATATTACCAATAACCTGGTTGTGCACGGCCATGTAAACACTAATAACCCTCTTCAAAAACCCCCAAATCACCCCTGGGACTCCTTTTCTCCCCCTAATGTTTAGTCATGTATACGACTATCAGGATATCCCCATCGCAACGAACGTTAATTTGTCTTCTGCACATGTTCTATTCACAAGCAATCTTGGTCTTTTGAGTACAGGAAGTACTTGTTGTAAACATGGCGAAAAGAACGATGACATCACACTTTTGGAGCGAGGAGGAAACCAGTCACTTGATCAGTGTGGTGAAAGATATGAACATAATGTCCTGTGTAGACGGTAGAAAGTAGTGTTGTCATCAAGACCGTACCAACCGAGACCAAGACATTATCGAGACTAGAAAGTAGCGAGACCGAGACAAGACCAAGACATTTAGAGGTCGAGACTGAGAAAACACCAAGACAATATATATCAAAGAAAAATCACAACAAAACAGAACAGTTCCTAGCGTCTCCAGTCGTCTTCGTCCTCTCTCTGTGGACAGGGGACATGTCACTCTGGGTGTCACAAAGACCACATGACATCAGGAAGCAGCAGCTACATTCTACTTTTCTCACTTATCACAGTAGTGCTGGTCTGGTCTTGATCAAAAAACCAGAGTCCACGATGTCCGAGACCGAGGCAAGACCGAGTAAAAATGCCCTCGATTCTGAGATGAGATCGAGACCCTTAAAAAGTGGTCTCAAGACCGATCTTGAGTCCTACAACACTAGTCAAAAATATCAGGATAGTGAGATATATAAGAAGTTACGTGAAAGGTTTATGTAGTTTTTTACGTAGGAAGCAGAAATGACGAACATTGTGTCATAACGTTGAGGTTTTGATCAGGATATCCCAATTGATTACAATTACTATGTATACAGGGATAACACGGTTTGCTTACGCACGTAAACGGGTTATTCTGAATGTTTCAGAAAGTGAAGTATTGACCTTAACCTGAATATCGACTGCATGTAAACGCATCCAGTGGTTTACAAAAATGTGGTTCACTGGAGGAAGCGTTTTATAGGCGATGACACGTGATCGTCGCGATGTCAGTTTGACTATCGTTGGGCATGCATTACGCATTCGTTGGTATAAGCTATCAATAAGTTAACGAAACATCGAAACAAAACATGTTTACATCTGACTCGTCATGAATACGCTATTTATGCACCAACATTTTAAAAAAAAAAACATTGATATTTCAGCGTATGCCAACGTTTTACTGAAATTTTGATACATTGGAGTGAACTGGATAAATCGTCTGGTGTGACAGTATCATAACTGCTAACACGGATAAATAGACGTTAGCTAAAAGCAATTATCTTCCAATGATTTATTGCTAGTTTTAGCTTTTATTCCAACTGTTTATCTACTATAACTATGTTTTGTTAATCGATGAAAAGATCATTTTAGAACAAATATGCTGATTTGCTCATTTTCTTCCCAGTAAACTGAATTTTTCTGGGTTTCGATCAGACATTTGAAGACAATCTGACGTTTTAAAAACCAAACAATTCATCAATAATGAAAATAACCACAGGCTGCAGTGCTGCATCGGTTCGATACGAAGCTGAAGGCTGATAAATACTGTATGTGGCATCTTTTTAAATCCTCACACTGAGCTCTGAAGTGAAAGCACCAATAATCCTGGAGAAAAGAGAGCATCACGCAACTTCAGGCCCCAAAAAAACAGTAGAAAATGTAAATTAAATACACAAAAATCAACAACTGTCCAATGATACAGATGCTTTTGCTGCTTTTCTTTGTTTTATAATCATTTTAATGTAAATATTGATGAATTTTGTCCATTCTTTCACCAATTCATCAAGAAAATTGGAGCTGAATAAATATGTGAATAAACAGTCTTTAGTAACAAATATAAAGGGTTTGAAAATATACAGTCACAACATTTTGGTTTACTCCATTTGAAGTATTTTTAATTAAAAGAAGTGTTATACTTTCACTCTAGGAAGAACACAAATGAAAAATAAATCTGGAGATTTGACTTTTTGTTTTAAGAAAATTAACCTTTTGTTTATTTTTTTTAGTCAATAATACATTTTTCCTTTATAATAAGTATTTGAAAATATCTTTTTTTATTGTATTTTTTTTGCTGGTTTGGTAATATCTTTCCTATAATCTCATTTCAATATAGTTCTCTCTTTTGAAAATAAAAACAAAAACAAAAAAACATCCATCTTTCTTGTCCAGGGTCGTCGCCATCATCTTGTTCTTCGCAGCCACCACCACCACCACCACCATCCTCCTCATCATCGTTGCCACGGTGACGGAGAGCGGCCCCAGATATTTGGACCCTTGTAGTGGCTTTATTTTCTTTTTTAATGTGGGAGCATCATTAAAGTCCTGTGTGTGTCGTCCCGGTGGGGGGGTCCACTCAAACACCAGGGATGCTCTGGTGTGAGAAAACACACTCTTCCTCATCATCCTCGTCTTCCTCGCCGGCTGCAAACTACATGAATTTTCTAAAGGTCTTATGTATAACATAAAAACCCAGCTGTAACTGACTACTGGAGTCAAATCTTTTTTAGTTAAATTCAGTCCACACCAGGCCCCTTGTTGTTCAGGGCTTACAGATAATCCTCCTCCTCCTCCTCCTCTTCCTCGGTAACATTTTTTTGGGTAATCTTTTCGGCCTGCAGATGCTGCAGCTGCTGCACGCTTGGCTTTTATTTTTTAATTTATCGACAGCCTCCATCTGCATCCACAGCAGCTTCTCCTCACTCTTCACTCTCTTCTTTTTGACTTGCAAGAATCCCACAAACTAAAAGAATAAAAAAGGAGAGAGACCTGGACCGGAGCACCTGCAGCAGGTCCTCCTCTTTAAATATATAAAAACAAAACAAAAAGCTTCTTCACTGGCTTCTTTTACATATACAAGAATATATATAAAACAAGCCAATCTGCTGGTTTTTAGTAGCTCCTCTCTTTTAAACAATAAAGCACTCTTGTTTTTTTGTATCCACTTCCACACAACCACTCCAACCCTCACACCCTACAAACTTTAGGATAATACACCAATAATTCCCTGCACATTGAACGCCACGATACTTTTTAGTAGGCTATTACAGCACGATTTGTCATGCACTTTCTTCTTTTTTTAATGCAAAATACCCCTATACTGCAGATCTGCCATGGACTACAACTGCTTTTTTCTCTTATTCTTATTATTGTTATACTCCCTCTTCCTCCTCCTCCTCCTCAGTCGTCGTCCACGTCGTCCCCCTCGGACTCCGCGTCCCTCCGCTCGTACATCTTATCCCGCTGCCGCTCCTGGATCTCCTTCATCTCCTCGGCGTATCTGCAGAACGCTCCCCCGAACTTGCTCCAGGCTTTGAAGGGGATGGTGATAGAGTTCCTGTAGCTGGGCTTCACCTCGCTCACCCGCAGGAACACGCCGTACTTGTTGGAGCCCACGTCGAAGAAGAACCGCTTGGAGTCCACCATGATGGAGGTGCCCTCGGGCAGCTCGCCGTAGCCCCCCG
>OOFC01017307.1:0-10580 GCA_900323345.1 Pseudochromis fuscus
GCATTAGTCTGAGTCTTACAGACAGAGGAGAAGCAGCTGGGATATTAAACATAAAACTACGTATGTGTATTAAAAGGTAAGTTTGAAAAATACAGGAACTTTTACACAGTGAGGTCAGAGGAGCTGTCTGCAGAAATTTAAAAGACAAACTAAAATTTCAAACACTATGAGTGAGTGAGTTTGAGTCCTCATCATAGTCTGTGATTCAACATCTACAGCTGTCACAGACCATCACTGATCATCGTACTGATCCATGTGTCCACTGTGTTTAATCAACTGATCCATATCCACACCTCACACGCTGTTAACCTGCAGTGAAATAAATACTTACAACAAAGGACTGTCCAGGTGAAATGAAGTCAGATATAATGTGACTCAGCTCCATACAGCCTCCTACACTCTCACTTCAGTCACATGAAGTATCATCACAATCCAACCAGCTCCAGTGCAGTTTATCAATTAACTCATGTTTGTCAAGAAAATGAAAGAAAACACCAAACAGAAAAACTAGTAATGAAACAGCTTCAAGTGGGATAATTTAACCTTCGAAGCTGTTCTCTGTACATTTACTGCCCTGATTTCATTTATTTTATTTTGAAGGTTTATCTGAACTTTCCTGTGAAGCACTTTGTGTCCCTGTTGTTTTTTAAAGTGAATTATTAATATGTACCATTATTTTCTGTTATTAATAACAAACAATATGAGAAAGAAAACAATTGGGAAGATTATGGAAAATGTTTTAATGTACATGTCATAAAACACCTGAACATAATGATGAAGACTTGTTTTCCAGCCTGTGATCACAGCACATGATCTTAATACATTCAGAAATCACCACCGACGCCAACAGGAAGTTCCTGCTTCCGTCACAGAAAGCAGGGCCTTACAAAAGCTTACCGCCCAGCTTCAGTCTGACCCCTTAATTAGGACAACCTCCCACTGCCACTAATGTGTCTCCACATGGAGACACTGCAGGACATAGTGGAAATGAACAGGGCCTCTCCCTGTGACTCTGGTCCTACCTTGATGTCTTGCTCCTTGAGCTCCAGCTCAGTACCATCCTTGTAGATGACGGTGTAGAGCTGACTTTTGGTATCAAAGCCCAGCACCTTGACTTCATAGTACAGGCTGCTGCCAGGCCAGCGACCCATCACCGTGTCCCCTCTCTGGTACTTCACATTAGGCATATTTACTGACCTGAGAAAGAGTTCAACACAAAACATAAACAATGAGAGCAGAAGAAAGCACAGAAAGAGGAGGAGAAAGTGAGTGAAAGAGAAAGTGAAACAGAAGAGGGACTTTGGGAAGCAGAGAAACGACAAACAGGGTGGAAGACGATGAAAGGTAGAAAAGATTATTTTCTAGTCTTTCATAAGGTTTGCTAAAGTAGAGGTTTTTAAGATTTAGTGTGAGAATCACTGTCAGATATTTTCCACTTTGATTCAAACCCTGTACGGTGGGTTTCCACTTTTAGATTTTTTTTTAAATAGTGGTTGAAGTGAATTTGGTTTCAAATTTAAAAAGAAATGATCTCCAGGAAACTAATCTGCCATCAGTAAGTACAGTGAAGATGTATGATTTGAAACAATGATGAGCACTGTCACTGCTCGTTGCCGTTTTGTCTCCACACAGTCCACTGATGCACAGCATGAGCTCAAACATCAACAATCTCACATGGCATCCACAGTGGCAGCTACAACCTCAATGGTTTCATTGTCACTCAAACTGCTGTGGCAGTTACATACTTAAACTTTCTGTCCGATCATACAGGACAGCTACAGCTGGATAATCACTAATATAATGTTAAAACAGTGGAATCTTCATACACTGTTCTGTTGCTTTGAAAGATGAAGCCACAGAGTTTCACATCTATAATGAACATCCACATTGCAGAGTAATACAGAAAACAACAATCATACAAGTCATTATGTGCTTGTAGATGTTACTGAAAAAGACACAGTGACTAAAGCAAGCAGACGACCTCGCTGTGAGATGCTTCAGAGGTAAAACAACAACAACAACAAGAGAAAAATCAACCCTCCCTCCCCACTACTACTACAACTACATGACCAGAGATGTGAGGGCTGTTCTCACCATTCCCCGGGCATTTACTCTTCAAAAATAATTAACTGGAAATATGTTTAACCCGAGGACAACATAATACCCTGCTACACTCACTGTCTACAACAAAACCCCTGGGGAATCCCTGAAGTCCACAGAAAAAAGGAAGTAAAATAAAACTGCACTTTTGATTTCACTCCAGGACTGATGTGTGAAACTAAGCTGGCAGGCAGTGGTGCAGCGAGCTGAGATCATCCTCATCGAAAGAGGCTGATTCTATAGATAGAGATTTTTTAGCAGTACCTGCTTTACTACGGAAGCCCTACGAGGACGTGGTTAACTATATTTTTGTTTTCTCCATTTTCCCGTGATAACGAGATAATTTCAGTGGTTTTCTCAAGTTATTTATGTCGTTATACAAGATAATTTTCTGGCGACTGCACCACAGTAACATCAAATGATCATAACTCCAAACCATGAGCAAAAGCACAAAAAAACAGAAGTAGAGCTTCACTGTGTGCAGCAGCAGCAGCAGCAGCAGCAGCAGCGTGGAACGTCGTGGTCCGGATAAAGACAGAATAATCAGACTTTAGTTTTGATTTCTACATCGCCAGAAAATTAGCTTGAGAAAAATAACCCGAGATTTCGAGAAAACCACTGAAATTATCTAGTTATCACGGGAAAACGGAGAAAATATAGTTCACCACGTCTGTTTCAGGCTTCCGTACTTACCAACTGTTAGGATAATGCATTAATATTTTTTAAAAAAGTCAATAAAGTATCACAATAAAAAATCTATTCTAAATGTAACTTCTGAATGTGTTGATCTTCAGGATTTAATAGTATCAATGTTTAAGCACGATGTACATTCTTGGTTTACAATTTCCAAATGTTGCAAGAGGACAGACAACCCATATCAGCCAACACTTTGGCAAAATCCTACAGTAGTGCACACCGCTGGAAACAATGAGGTGGGCCAGGCAAGGTCAGCATTATGGAACATTAGTGACCAGGGAGGCTCAGTGTCTAGAAAACCACCCACCACCACAGAACTGCTGACAGGTCTGTCCCTGCGAGGTTTACCCAAAGCTGTCTGTCTGAAAGAGTTTCCATTCAAGTCACAGCCAACCAGGCAAGGACTGTTTAACACTGTACACATGACGGGAACCTGCACTGTTACAATCCTGTTTGAGGACAACTAGGACATTAATGTGGATTTATACAATGGTGATAACAGCTGGTTAGTTTTACCATTAGCCACCCACTGACTTCCAGGGATGAACAGAATTTTTTAGATAGCAAGAATTTAAGTTCAATCATGTACACAATTTTAAATAAATAAATACAATCACAAAATAACTAAAATAAGCATCTTTGTTACACTAAATCCATTTTCACTGCCAGTATTAGCACATGGGACATATTGCAATGTTAGAAAATGTTCAGGTTACTATTAGGAAAGGGATACTGACTTACACACATTCAAGACAAGAAAGCAAACTTTGTTTTTTCCCCTCTCGCTCCAGACTGATGACAATTTTAGCCACATAGCCTAATGACAGCCTCCTGTCAGCAATCCCACTAATTAAAATTCCAGCGGCTAACACAGGCCATGCTTCAGTAAATACCAGGTAGTGTGTGGAAGTAGCTTTGAAGTCAGGATTAGTTGGCTTAAATTATCCATCTGATGTTAAAACCAGGCATTATATAAATATCAATAACTAGACAACAAGAGATTATTGCTATTTGCTCTGTGGTGCAGTTAAATCCAGCGTGTACCTCATCAGTCTCCAAAGTCCACTCATTTACAGCAAAGTATCCAGCAGTCCGATCACCAGGATTATTACAAATATGCAGGGAGAGCATGCAGTCAGCTCCACCAGTAACTGATCTAATCTTGTAAAAACACAGCAATCCACAACATCTGAGTGAAAACCATCTCAAAGTGACACACCCAGAGTACGTCCCTGCGCTGCTCTCCTGCTGAGTGCCATATGGGATGTGGAAGTCAGGGCTGGATCCTGACTGATGATAGTTTCCCATCAGATCTCAGGCAGGGCTGGTGAAAGGACACGGCTGTGACGTGGGTGGAGTTTCAAATAGAAGTCAGGCAGAGACCCACACGCCTTTGCACTGAAAACTACTACTGAGCTCCACCTGGTATGCAGCCTCTTTGGAGTGTAACATGTGAATCCAGTTGTAAACTCCCACCACGCAAGGGGGTGTAAACTTGTTGCATTAACATCATGTTATTTCAGGAGGAACTTAGGACTACAACAGAAATAATGAAACTTGAAACTTTATTTTCACTACTGCGGCGCCATCAAATGTGAAGCCACTACATTTTGCATAATAGTTTAAATTGTTCTATATTGTTAGGATACATTACATCTATACTTATAAGTAAACCATATATCACAGTGTAGTAACAACAAATGCATCCTAAAGGTGTGTATTATTTATTGGAGACCTGTATCTCAGTTCATTGTGATATTATACGCGAGTTAAGATAACTACGTATAACCTGGAGTCTTGTTATTTACCTGGCCGTGTTTACTTTAATGCTCGCAAAATGTTAGTGTTTGACATTTAATTCCTGAGCAGAAGCGTAATAGTTACTGCACATCCCCACTGTGATGAACGGGAGCTGTTTCTTTAAAGAAAAATGTCTGCACTGTTAGCTTCTAGATAGCCCCGATGGAGCTACAAACGACAACAAGGAAAGGAGGGAAAACGTCATGCATTCAAATACTGTTGGCGAAGAAACCAAACGCATCCGCCAACGGAGCAGCCCACGAACACGATTAAAAGAGTTTAACGAAAGACAATTTAGAGGCGATATCCCAGCACAACACTTTAAAACTGGTGCTACGCAGGCATCGGAGAAGCCGAATGAGCTAATGTTAGCGTTACAGTCTATTAATGTGTGTCTTTCACTAAGCGGGACCCGTCTAATGTCTGAACGCCGTATTGCTGCGTACCGTTAATCTGGTAGTTGGCGAACAGCCCGTTAACGGGAGTAGAGTAAATGCCACAGCTCCTTTGGATAAAACTGTCAAAAATTTCAACAGAAACTTTAAACAACTAGGGAGAAATGTTGCCAGCACAAACCCAGCTTCTCACTTTTAACTGCGTTTAGAGTCGGACCGGTAGAAACTAGTTGAGATTCCAGAAATTAGCCGCAGCCTACGTTGCCGTTATACGGGCAGCCTGAGTTAGCTTCGGCTAAGCCCCATTTCCCAACAAAGACAAACGTAAAGCGACTTATAATTTTACAAAACAAACACAAACACCGCACAGGCGCACTTACCTTAACGATGCGCGTATCCGTGGCTGGACCAAAGTGATAAAATATCCCCAGTCGAGACGGAGAATCAATAAATTACGCTTTATATTTTAAAACCGAACTTTGCTAACGTTTGACGTAGAGCTCGTTCTCCCTCCCTCTCCGGCCAAAACCCACCAGTGACTCGAAAGGCGCGAAGCCTTCTGATTGGCTGTCCCAGCGTTCAATTCAAACGGTTCTACAATCTCATTGGTTAGTGGTGGATTTTAACTGAGCGGGGATTGGTTTTGACAGAGTCACGACTACTTTGTTTACTGGTGTCAAATTACCGTCACACAAAATGGTAGAATTGGCAAAAACATGACCGCACTGTAAACTGTGTTTATGCATCATGGAAACCTTTTTAATGTCACTGTATAACCCAAAAAATACATAATAATAAATATAATATGAGGATAATAAATGTAATGTGACAGTAGTAGATTACATCTATACACAAAGTTTATACATTAAAATTACAAACATTTTTATGCCTAATAAAACTGAAAACATAATGAAATTAAACTTAAACTATTTCAGTTTAATAGATTTTTTATTTTATGCACAACAAAACAGTTTCTTTTTAAATAAAGTCACGTGCTCTGTCTGTGGAGGAGCTGTTATTACAATGATACTGAAGAATTTTCATCATGTTTTACCAGCTGTATTCATATTAAATCACTTTTATATTGCACACCACAAGCTTTATATTGTGCTGCAGAGTGATTAAATGTGATGCTGTTTATCAGAGGACTATTGAGACATTTACAGAAAAGCATTACCTGTCTTCATATTTCTGCCAATTATAGAGCCAACTATTGTGGAAATGTTGATAATAAGTCTCACAGTGAGTATAATATTTCCGAATTCAGTAAAAATCCGTATTAATTTATATTGGGCCTTCTTCGAATGTAGTGTTAGGGCCTTTAAAATAACAAGTGTAATATTTAAAGTGAACTTCTCCCGCTTCAAATATATCCAATAGAGTTGAGGGAAACTGCACTGTGCACCACATCTTATTTGCATGGCAGACCTGACTGTTGTTGTTGCATTTTTTTTTTTTTGCACCTGCCGCTCACATCAAAACACTCTTAACACAATAAGAGGAAGAAGACTGATTTCAAAAATTCAAACTCCCCAATCAAATTTCAGCATCAATGTTTCCTCAGTGTCTTTCTCTCTGCAGCTCAGGGTTTTCCTGTCACAGTGCAGCTTTCTCCACTGCACACACAGCCCCTCTATGGCTGCAAGTCAAACAAAACCTCAAATGAACTGCAGATGCACTGCCAGACCTCTCTAAGCTCCGCCCACAGGAAGTGTTGCTGTATGTAAAGTGAAGCGGCACTCAACATTTGTACAGAAAGTAAAGTGAGGCACGTCCTGCAACCCAGCAGGATGAGAATATTTAAGACAGCTGCAGGTTTTAGTAGGTGTCACCCAGAAAAATCTACAACTAATACCGTGATCAGGATGAAGTAGAATACTAGGGAACATTTTAATACAAGAAATCAGAGACACATTTGCAACAATACCAGATCTATAATCTAAATGTTCAAAACCTTTATTTTCAGTTTTTTCTTGAATGAAAACGTATACTGATGTTTAAAAGAATAAAACAGGCATTATTTAAGGACATACGCTTGCTGCTGGTCTTTAACACATGTACAACAACAGCCAACCCTTCTCATGTGCTTCCCACAGTCCTCACTGCTGATCCCTGTTTTTCTCTCCAGCTGAAGACAGTAAAGAAGTAGTTGTGTCACGATGTGCTGGAAACAGTACAACCTACAACTCGCAGGACTGAAGCTTTTCAGTCTCGACCACAGAACGGACCAAGGTAACGTGATGTCACCCGTTAGTTTTTGGACTCTTATTTTGAAGCCTGGAGTTTGGTATGTGAACGTGGCCATGTTGATTGGTTGGAGCCAGAAGTGACCATATTTGGAGGCGGGTCTAACCCTGGAACCAGAGGTTACTGCACAGTGTGAATGAGACTGGAGTTCAGGTAAGGTTTGATTGGAGACCAGAGCTGTCAATCAAACTAACCCCGCCCCTAACTCCTCCCACCAGATCTCTGAGAAGAAGAGGTGACTTTATCTAATGACATGAGAATGACATGGAGAAAATTGACTGAATATTTCAGGATTGAAAATGAGGGTGATTGAATTGGTATCAGAAGTTTTTGCAACCAGCAGCCTAGTGGTCGTCAGTGGTATTGCAGTTTTTGTACTTCTGCATTGGCCTCATTTCTATATACCTGTATATCGCTGACAACAGCAGCACGAGAAGTAAGGGCTGCAGAAAGACGTGCTCGTCTTGCAGCTTACAAACAGTTTCATGTCTTTAGTTGGTCTTCCTGTCGCCGCTCTCCACCGTGCAGTGTGAATATGAGACGGCGCCACTTTAAGATCCTGCAGCCCTTAAAGTGGCACAATCACTTCACAAACACCCTGCAACATCCTGACTTACTCATTTAGAAAAGAAACCATGAGACAGCAGCAACGATCATCCCTTGAAAAGAAACAACTTTTTAGTATTGTATTGCAATTTTTATTTAATTTGCTCAAACAAAACAGTATGTTAGCATGTAAGAAAAGACTAATTAACATGAGAACAGTATGGTACAATGCAGATGATAAAAGAATAAGTCTGAAAACCCATCCATTAAAACTTACTTCAGCCAAACTCATCTCCAACAATTATTCCCGCAAATTCACAATCCACTTCCCTCAGCAGAAAACGAACAACAACTGGGTTTTTACAGACGTGAAGAAACGTTTCCGTCGTTAACGAGGAGCCGACCTCACTGCAGAGGACACAACAGGTTATTTTTCTCAGAGATTTCCAAGCGTGTAAAGAAAGCTGCTGAACACAAACCATCTCTGTGACATTTAAATGGCATGAGGGAACATCTGGACGCCAAACAGGACGTTAGAAAAATCCGACTGGAGATCATCTTTGAACCCTTATAGGCCTCGTGTGTCAAAGTTTTGATTGTACTTCAGAGCTGTAAAAGAAGCAACTTCACAACTGAATGGAAATAAATTACATTTATGTCGATAAAAAAAAAGAAAAAAAAAACGAAGCAAAGATGTTTTCTTGACAGGAAACAGTACCAAGGTCATAAAACTCTCCCTTCACATCAACTCGACCGGGATGAAAGAAACGAAGAGCAGGAAGTGATCGTTACGACAGTCCCTACATGTTATTACTCTAAATCTTTGACATGTTAAATGCAACTTCGGAACAAGGCACAAACCACAGCTTCACAAAGAGATCAAACTTTTCTTTCACCTGCCTCACGACATCTTTGAATTCTTGACTAAATGATACAAAAATAAGAAAGGCGACTTTGCTGAGAGTGGCGATGCTGAGCAGGAGACTGCCGGGTGAATCCTTTGGTGAGAGGTCGGAGAGGCTCTGGACCAGCGGCTGTCAGAGCGTGGTGGATTGCTCTGTTGGGATCTTGAATGTGGTAAAGTGCATCTTTGTAAACACTCTTGGCTGCGTGTTTCCATTTGGAGAGAAAAAAAAATATATATGGATGAGAAGATGAAATAAATCTGAACAAAAAAGCTGAAACCTCATCACAGTATCTTTGACCCAATCTCAGTGTGTCCTTTCTCATCTGTTCCAGCAAAGCTATCACATCAAAGCCCTTGAAGTCAGTTGTGCAGAATGAGATCCGACAGCCACACACACCGCCGCTGATTTACAGCTTTTGCTCGGATACCAGATTCAAAAGCTGATCTTACACCTGGAAATGAGTGGAATGAACCTTGATGATGTCACACTGAGGTCATCAGGGTCGTCCTCCCGGCTTCAAACAGTCGTTAGCTACCAGAGCGTCAACAAAGACTTTACATGTGAAGTGATGCTACTCAGTGTTTTGTCGGTCTCCTCTCTGTGGTTGCCATGTGAGGTCGTCATGGTGACCGCATCCTAACCATGGAGACTCTTATTAATCCTTTAATACATTTAACACGTGAACCTTTGTGGTAATTCTGACAGAGCTTTCCAAAGTCTGATGGTGTCATAGTGAGGTCATCAGGGTCATCTCAGCCTGGGCTCAGAGGCTAATATGTAAATAAAATCTGGTGTTTCAATATTGCAGAGATGTTTGGATGAACTGTGGAGACACAAAGCTTCACTCCATCGTCCTGACCCCTCTGCGGGCTGTGGGGGCTGGTCGACGGTCACGAGGTTTGATTTGTGAAACCGTCCCTTCCTCAGGATCTCATTCAGACAACGGACTTTTATCTCGGTACGTCTCAGAGCCACAGCTACGGTATCAGTCTCTCAGCGCCACACAGTTTCCTCTCAGGTTGATTGTACTTTGAACTTTTTAGTGAAACAAACTAAACTTAAAGACAAGTTGGAAACAAATGTGTTGCCTTTAGAATAAAGTGACAGTTCCCTTTATCTGTGTGAAAAACACAGGGAGAAATGACAGTTTCTCGTTTTAAGGATTTGACAGCGGCAGGAGAGAAAGGCAAAGAGAAAAAAAAAACAGAGATGAGACCAACACATCATCAGTAAGCACTGGTGAGAGAGTAAATGGCACATTCACGTCCTCATTCGGACACCATCTCATACACATCTGGGTTGTCCGGTGCACCTTTCTAAAAAAAACCCACAAAAAAAATCATAAAAAATAAAATAAAGTTGAACTCAAATGTGGCTAAAGATACAGTATCCTTGGATTTTACTGGAAAAACAAAAGAGAAAAGAAGAATGATGTAATTCCATGAAACCCCGTCTTACAGTGCTGCTGTTACTCTTTCACATCTCTGAAAATCTGCCACAGTTAAAGAGGTGGAGGCGAAACATCTGGAGGGGCCACGACGGGGACACACACACTGAAAACATCTGGTGGAGTCAGGTACGGGGGGGCGGGGCTTCAAAATAGATGCTACACTTATTGCTTGTATTTAAACTTGTGACAGTTAATGCAATTTTCGTGGCAGATTTATGACCCTCGCCGTAGAAGAGAAAAACATGCACCTGACAGAAGTATGAAAACACAGATACATGAAAGAGAGAGAGTCTTCAAATCAAAACAAAGGAGGAGCTCTATCTTCAGGCCGTGGTCAGCTAGCGATATTAGCGGATTAGCACTTTTTGTCGACGGGTAAAAGTTTGGTAGAGAGCTACGGTGACCGGCCTCCGACAGGTAGCTACCCTCGCCGTCTCA
>OOFC01017309.1:9430-21630 GCA_900323345.1 Pseudochromis fuscus
AGTGTGCAAGTTTATTTTTGTCTGGATCTATTTCTCCTGCTAAGTGCTTCTTGACATTGTTTTTGCAAAAGCTCTAAAGTTTCCACCCTGATAAATAAAGAATAAGAGATACAAGCGAACATATATACACAAGAATAAAATATTTCAGGGCTACAGCATCACACACATCACAACAAACAGACACACACTCACACACAAGTGCAATATTGTGCAATGTAATGTTTATAGTGCAATATAACACAGATTTATACTTGTTTTTATTCTATTGTTGTATACACTTTATCCTAGACCCTAGTGTTTTATTTTTTAAAAAATACTTTTATTTTCTGTTTTATTTGTTGAAGTAAAGCACAAGTTTTTCACACGATTGTACCAGTGTGGCAATAAACAGCTGACAATCTTGTATCTTTCAGTGCAGTGCAACTTCTTAAAAAATGCAAAACATAAGCAAAAATCCCAACAGTACTTCAGGAAAATCAGTGGTTTATTTCACAGGGGAAGCTTTACGCAGCAATCACATCAGTCAGTCAAACTGCAGAGGCACAACACGTTTTTATGTTTTCTCTTAATTATGTACATCAAGCATTGCAGGAGTGTACAAACTGTGGTGTCAAATTTCCAAACACATTTATTTCCTGGAGTTATGTGTCGGAATTATGTTTGTAATAGAGACAACATCAGGAGGTGATTGAAAACTATGCGTTACAGAAAGTTTATTTTGCCTTTAGGGGGATTTTTTTTGTCTTAAACATTCAAACAAAGTAACTGTTTAAATCTATAATGTCATCATGACTAAATCTAGCATGAACCTCTTGCATGTATTTTAATCTATGTGATGCAGTTAATCAAAACTTAATTGTGCATTTTCTGACGGTGTTATTTTTTTTCTTCTCATAGCTGTAGTGTGGCGAATCCGATCAGCGTTGTAGGATGCCTCTTGGAGAGGATGGAAATGGTTGGAAAAAGAAGACATCGGACATCAAAGAACATTATGACTTCAAAGAAGTGCTGGGAACGTGAGTAACACTGAGAGTTTAGTTCTGTTTTCATCTAGAGTTGGATGACAAGGTAATGCTTTAGGAAAAGTGATCTTAAACTTTCTGAATCTGTTCAAAATAAATCTAAAACATTTTGTGCAACTAGATACCAAAATGAATATGTTTTTGTGTAATTACAATGATTTTTTTTCTAGCATTATTGGAGATATTTTTACATTCATTGCAGTATTCAAATTATCACAAAAACAACAAACACACTAATACTGGCCGGTTATACACAGTGAAGCTGGAAACTGTAGTCTGCACTGTAATTGTTGGGTGTTTGCTGGTAATGGAGTACATGTGCACACAAACAAACAAACAAACAAACAAACAAACACAGAGTTAAAAAAACAGAGGTTTTTCATCTGTCATCTATCAGCACTGTCAGGGCTGCAGAATCTGAGCCTGGACTCTGGAGATTTTGACACAGACTTGTTACATGCTGACTCAACTATTTGCCATCCACAATCCCGCACACACACACAGATACACACAACACCCTCACCACTACACTTTTGTCAAATGTTATACTTTGCTGGTTTAAGTAACTGTAAAGCAGTATAACAGTTAAAAATGTTTTGTTATGACTTTGTTGTAGCCATGATCAGAAGCTTAAAACAACACAACTTCTGGTAATGCAACTATGTGGTTTGCAGGCATGTGTGATCACAGTTGTGTGCATTACTGAACAACACCACTGCTCAGTATATCACACCACTATTTGTGAACATGAGTAATTTTCTCAAAAACTACAATTAATGAATGTGTTCAAAACAAAGCGGCAATTGCAAGTAAAGGCAGATTTGCACTGGGGACTATGTTAGCCATTTAACCTTTATCTTTCCATTCTAATCAATTATGTACAACGCCAATCAATGATCAAAATCAATTCTTCCAGTGCGAACAATGTTGATACTTGTTGGTGTGATGGTAACACAGAAGTGATCATGTTTAGGTTGTTTCCCACCTGATTTGTATTTCTTGTTGTGAGGACAGGTTGTGACAAAGTGCTCTTGGTGCATTTTACTATTGAGCTAAAGTCTGCAGTTAAGCCACTAAGTTAAAATCATAGACTGTATATAAAAATGCATGAAGCAAGCGCAATGTCACCCATTAGATTGTGGACTTCCATTTTTAAGCCATGAGATCAGCATTTGAACATTGCCATGTTGTTTTTTGAGCCAGAAGTGACCATATTAGGATATGAAGGGAGGAGTGAGGAGGTGGGTCTGACCTTTGATCCTGAGATCACTGCCCAAGGTGAATGAGACTCATCAGCACTGCTCTCATTGGAGACCAGGCTTGTCAATCCAGCTCACCACACCCCTAAATATTCCTCTTTTTGAAGTCTAATATCTACTTAATTATTTAATCTTCTATACCCACGTATCCAAATTGGATCTGCTGGAGACTATCCCAGCTGGCAATGGGTGAGAGGCGGGGTACACCCTGGATAGGTCACCAGTCTATCGCAGGGCCAACACAAAGACAACCATCCACACTGACCATAGGGTCAATACAGATCAATCAGTTCACCTAACAAGCATGTCTTTGGACTGTGGGAGGAAACCGGAGTGCCTAGAGCAAACCCCCTCATATCTACTTATTTATGATTTTTATTTATTTAGTTTTCAGATAGACCACCAGATCACTGATAACAAGAATTAACTTTAGCTAAAAATATTTGAATTACTTGTGAAAATTGAGTATTTCTTGATTGAAAATGAAGATTTTTGAATTGAAGTCATTTGGAGCCAGAGTTTTTTGGAGGCAGCATCTAGTGGCCGTCAGGTGTATTGCACTTTCTTGCACTTCTGTGTAGGTCTTATTTTTCAGCCCCAGACACTTCATCCATTTCTATTCACAGTCTAAGGTTAAAATAAACAGATCACAACATGCAACCTATACTATCAACCTATCATCCTTACATGTGTCTGTGGGAATCAGCTATGCTTTTATTTAATCAGCTAACGAATGACACAGGGAGATAAAAACAGTTTTGTTAATTCTTAATTGAGAGAAATCTTTGGCTGCAGCTGCTGGCTGCAATTTGCCTGAAAAACTGTGAAAGCTCAAGTTCAATCCACCCATGTAAAATCTGTTATAGTTTCTGCTGCCCTTACATTGACCCTGATTACTTTCCATTATTTCTACATGGTCCTGAATTTGAAATACACTTTAAATATTGATTTATTAAGTCTTCATTTTGTAATAAATTGCCAAATTAATCTTCAACCAGCAGGGTAAAGGTTACCTTGCAGTCAGTAATTGTGAGGGCTGGGCTCTCACAGACCTGTGACTGCGCTCTCCAGGGGAACAGGATTGAGCCCAGATGGTCAGGGGGCACCTCTCCACCCCCAAACTGAGTACAAGTGACCTAGCACACGTCCACCTGTGATGACACGAGTGTGCCATATGTAGTGGGGTTGTTTTCTTTCTTCTTGAAATCACACCTGCTTCCCCAGAGAGGCAGCACAGAATCAGATATTAATGACTGCACAACTCTGGTCCGCATCCAAAAAAAATGAAATAGCAGCGGGTAGACGAGCCTGCCTGGTTATCTCGGATGCTGTAAGAAGACAACAGATGAATCTCCATGCGTCTGTGTCTTAGAGCTGTAGAGCTGTAAACTGTATATGTGAGAATTCATGACTGCTGCTGAATGCTGATAACTTCTGCTGTGCTTTCACTGAGACTTCACAGGAACTTAAAACAGTGACTGCAATTGAAAGTATGATATTAAAAGTTATGTAACAGGGACTGAGTGGGTGAATTGCCAGGTTAGTATGTTCCCTTATTTCAGAAAAAAAGCAGTAGTAATACTCTTTCCCTCCTGTCACTGTAGCTGGACCTGGCAGAGGGCAGAATTAATGTGTTGACGGAAAGCTCCTTACGCTCGGAGAAAAGATTACAGAGGAGCTTTATCCAGGAATTCAGTGCGTGAAGTTAATTGATTTATGTTGAAATATTATATTCAGATCCGGCTAATCCTCACAGTTCTACCTCTGTTTGGAGTCCACTTCAGGACACACTGTCCTCATGGTAGCATATGGAAAAAAATCCCCTGACCCTATAGTTATCTATGTCTTCATTTGGACACATGGAGGTGTCTCACTTTTGTTTATTTTTATTCTTATTAGTGTAACCCTCCTTTAACCCTCCTTTAATCCCTCCAGTGGATGAATTGGATGAGACAAACCGATAGCTCTGATTTACCTACATAATATTGGTGTTTCTGAGTGTTACAGATTGGAAATACGAAATGTTAATTGGCAAAATAAAAGGCAAAGGAGGAGTAGTTATGTTTGTCTGAATATTTGGGCATTATGTCTTTTTAATGTTAGATCAGGAGGTAAAAGTTAGAGCCAGTAAACGATTAGCTTAGCTTAACACACAGGCTGAAAAGAGGAGAAACATAGCTAACCTGCTTCCATCCAAAGGCAATAAAAACCACCTACCAGCATCCCCAGAGCTCACTCATTTCCACACTATATCTTATTTATTGAATCCATAGAAAAACTGAAGAGTCCCCTGATGATTAATGGACTAGTTTGAGTATTTGTCTTCATATGGTGCCAGGAAACCAGCTGAGACTCATAGAAGTCACCACATGGTGTTTTAACACAAAGCTTTAGGGGGAGCTCTGTCACCTGGTCGTTGCTTCATATTTACTGTACAGACAGAGACATCTCATGTCAGCTGTTTCAGTTAACTGTTCCTGTAACCTCTAAAGAAACTGGAGCAGCATTTCAACACTTCTTCATCCTTCATCAAAACAAATAGAGAGCGGTGTTTTCCAAAAAGTCCTCAATGGTATGCTTTAAATACCTCCACCAAGATGGTTCTGATTCAACTTCCTTGGTTAGTTTGTTTGTTTGTCCCCCATGTCTTTGATGTTTTGGGTTTTTTTCAGGGTGTTACCCAATGAACAAACGATTCAATTTCTGGTAAGATCAGAGGATGGGATCCTCTTCAAAAATGTGTTAAAATAAGTGAATGTTTCAAGAAACTTCTGTTGCTTTTTCACCACAAGAGGCCAACAATATTCAGACCACAGCATCAGTACAGCTGGATTGTACCATGGTGGAGGTTTGTGCTCTCCAAGAGCTTTATAGATGTATTGTGGGGATTTTTTTATATTGGCAATGGAAACTTAATGGACAGGACTTCACCAGATTATATTCTGAGTTAATCCAAAGTGACTTTAATGGAGTTTTCAATTACCCCTTTTCCACCAAACAAGAACGGGTGCTAGTTCTGGGCTGGTTCTAGTCCTGATGGTTAGTTGGTTCAGATCCCGTGTCGTTGCATCACCGTAAAACGTCAGTACGTCCCTGCAGAGGAAGCCGGTTCACAACAACCGGCCGCTAGTAAGCTAGCCACTGTTAACAAACTACTGTTACTCTGTTACTGTCAGTCCATGAAAACAATATTTTTTCAGCGGATATTCTAGTTACAACATAATTGATTTAACAAAGCAGTTTTGTTGCTACGTCCGGCATTTATTCAGTTTTGGGAAATTACGATCTGCTTTCTGGTCGCATATGACGGTGAAGTGCACCCTCACTGTAATGATGTTTAAATGGAGGAGTTATCGTGTGCATACAAGTGCTGTTCCTGGTTTTACAGTCTACACTGAGATCCAGAGCCAAAACAGTATTTTCATTACTTTACTCTTCTACTATCACTAGCTGTGTTTCCTACTGTCGCTCCTCCAGCTCCTGGCGTAGTCGCTGCTTAATCAGTGCTAAGTCTGGCCCAGCAAGGTTTTAGCAGCTGGGACCGGTTCTCACGGAGGTGGAAAGACAACAAACTGGGGCTGAGTCAGGAACTGGCCCTGGAACCTGTTTGGTGGAAAAGGGGTAAAAGTTGTTATGGAGTCATCTTTTTTTCCCTCTAAACTGAAGATGTAACATGTCAGGTTTTCTACTTGGAGGCCATCTTTGCCAAGATATTGTTTTGTTAAACAGAGAGCTGCAGTGTTACAGGTCATTGCTGTCATCCCAATAATCATTAGAAGTGGCTTTTGTAAAATTGTTTAAGCTTCTTAAACAATTTCCCCTCACAGATCAATAAAGTCTTCTGATTTGGACATCATGGAGGTCTTTTCTATTACAGTTTGATTAAATGTCTAGTAAAATTTAATGTGTAATGTGCTTTATGTGGGGAAATAGGTTGTTATTGCTTGACTGCTTTAGTAGTAATCTTGTGTGTGAACATTAGTTTATTTTATGAGTCATGTGGACTGAATTATTCCCACACTGTTGTCTGAACAGAAATGGAGCGCATGGAGGGCAGTTAACAAAATAATTTCAGACCACAACACAGCGGTAACAACAGTTTGAACCTCCACAGCAGAGGACTCTTTAAGTATATCGCTGATGCTTGTTTCTCCGTATGGATCTCTCTTTTATCAAACAAAAATATCTTTATTTGAGATTTAACATCAAATTTCTAATGACAATTCAAAGGAACATATTTGTTATAATAGATGGTGGGATGTTGTATTCAGAAAGAGAGGACAGACATAAAATGAACCTTATAAAGAAACAAAGATATAAAGTAGAAAGCACTCAGTGAGCACAAACCTCCACAAGGTGTGATGTCCCATCTCCAACACACATGACCTCAGTAGAGTGGATGGAGGAAATATTTGTGTACAATTGTTAGAGAATTTTCCATCCCCCTGAATGTATACAGGACACACACACACACACACTCACTCAAAATGGATTAGGCTAAAAAGGGAAAGCTTTTGGGGGGGGGACTTGGAGACATGTTTAGCTTGATGGGAGTGTTTGTATCAGGTGAGATCAATACACCCAGTATAGGATTGCAGCTGTTTGCACACGTCCAAGGAGCCTGACAGTTCATGATTTATGGACCAGAGAACATTATGAATAATATTTGCCATTTCAGCAAACATCCATCATTTTAAGTGAAGGCAGTTGCACCCGCTTCACACATTTCCAAGACATTGTTATCGTTTGATGGTGTTAATTAGTGAGTTGGCACTAACTAACTGACTTCTAGAGTGTGTATCCACACCATTATGGTAGTTCCCAGAGATTGTATTTAGGAAAAAATTACAATGATAAATTGTCAAGTGAAGATGTGGAGTAGAGTAATAGCAAACTGGTCACAGTGAAAGCGGTGCGAGACAGTGATAGCGATGTGTGAATCAATATTTGTCCATATAGACAGCTGGGATTACAGTGTCTTCACCGACTTGCGCGTGTGTGTGTGTGTGTGTGTGTGTGTGTGTGTGTGTCAGAGAGAGAGAGAGTGATAGAGACCATGCTGTGGTGCATGTGTTCATGTTGTGCTAATGGCTCAGAGGTAGATATCTATCTATAGATCTATCTATCTATAGATCTATAGATCTATCTATCTACAAAAGCAAAAACGACAGTCGAGCTGTAACAGTCGAGCTGACAGATGCATCAGCTATGAGTCGTCAGACCAGTGATTCATGTGAAACTTATTTATTTGCAATTCTTCACAGCAGCTACACGTGTGTGCCAGGATTTTTGACTGGCATTAAACAGGTTCCCATGGTGTGTTGGTGGTTGCTGCAGAGAAACTCAGAAAAAAAGGGAATTCATTATGCTGAAAAACAACTTACATCAACAACTTTTTATAGATATTTTACACCTGTCCAATGTTGAGAGTTACACATTAGCTCGTCACAAAATCTCATTAGTTCACAGTGACTACAGTAGCTTCCTCTCTTGTTCCTCTCCCAAACCCCGTTGAGAGCCCACCCCTACTATGTCTCCAAGGAGGAATGAGCAACTGGATGGTTAATTACAGTGTGTCTCATGGCAACAGTAGGAAAGTGTGTGTGTGTGTGTGTGTGTGTGTGTGTACATCCATGAACATCATTTTCTAGCTCTTTCACTGGCTCTCAGTCATTGTGTCACTTACAGATATTTAGTGAAATGATGCAGTCACATTTGTACTAAGTACCTGTCCATACACCAGTGCAGCCCATGCAGTCACACAGTCACTTTGATAGCTAATAATGTAATGTGTAGTGTAAATAAATGCTAATAACTAATAGTATCATTGAAGGTGTATCAGTCCTAATTTACAATCCAACGTTTAGCAGATCAGGGATCTAAATGACATCTTTGAGTCTAATGAGAGTAAATTATAGGAACCACTGGGATTAAACTGTCACCTGGGCAGTCATGACTGACAGATTCAACACTAGTAGATGTGACAGAGATGAACTTGCAAATAACATTACAGGTACTGTTGCTACCACTGTCACTTTGCTTCCACCTTTAGCAGCTATGTGGCTTATTTCAATTTAACAAGGTTAAACGTCTATAGCCAGTAGTAGCAGCACCACTCACAATGTCATTATACTTTCATATTTAAATGTGGTGCCTTGCCAACATTAGCAGATCAGTAAACTAAACAAACTAAAACTTTTTACTTGATGGTGGGACTAAAGTGAAAAGATCATTAAAATCCAGGATGAAGTATAGTGAATATTTGTACTGACTTTTGTAGTATTCCATCTAGTATCTGCATGGCATTTCACTCAAACCCCAAAAGGTCAGTCTCCTGGTTACACTCACTCAACACCGGAGATCACTAGTTAGGCTTCATCCTTCATGACCTTAAAAAAATCATGGAAATCTACTCAATTACTCAGATATTTTTAAAGTGTGAACCATATTTGGTTTATTATAAAAACCCTCTCTCAATACAAGACAGATGTTGTTTACAGTAGGGAAATAATTTTGACATTTCCGTGATGGAGCTAAATATTAATCATCACATTAAAGGTCCTTCCTGTCTGTCTCCTTGTCTCAGGCCATTACCCTCTTATTTTAAACACCCAATCAGACTAAACAGAGTTTAACTGACTGATAATTGAGGTTTAGTACTCCTGACCCTCTGATGAAACCCTAGCTACAAATGCTGCAGCCTTAAACACATTAAAATGCTTTTATGGGTCGATGAGAATTGGAGCTTTATGCAATTTTGCTCTGGGATTATTTTAAGCACGTTTTAAAAATGAAACTGGAGATGTGTGTGAGAATCGGCTCTCCTCATGTGCATCAGATCTGATATGCAAACGTTTCTACTGCGCTGGTTCGTTGGGCACAAGATGGCCACGTTACAAAGCCATCTCAAGGATTACCACAGAGGCACACCGAGAGTTTATCATGGGAAGATTATGGGGAAAAAATACTTTCTTCAGCTCTGTAATTAACTGTTCATAAGCATTCAAAGCAGAATAAACATAAATGAGAGATGCTTGCCTCTTCATCACACGGTTGCTCTTAGCAACAATGCTCTGGAGTCTGTATCTTTTTTATTTAGGGTTGCAGACTTATGTGAAGTTATCTCCCATAAAGATACGCACATTGTGAGGCCTGGAGCTGGGGATGATATTTTCTGAAACTTGAACGCTGAATGTTTATTGTGTTTTGAGTGACAGTGCATTTTCGCACACATGGAGAGGATCCCTGTGGCTGCTAACAATGTTGGTGCATTCAGGCCTCCTCCTGAGCTCCCTCCCACGCTCCTGTGGGGAGACTGTGTAAATACACACTATTCTCCCTCTCATCATCACCAGACCATAATCCATAATGCAGTCTAGTCTCCCTCAGATACAGCTACACTACATTTACTCTATCTATTATTGAATGGATTAAAAATAGTTGATTTTTTTTCAAAGCCACTTCTATTCTGATAAAATGTCTCTATGTGACTGTTGCTTCACCTCCCGAGTCTTTTCTCAGCCCTCCAAAACCTCTCGGTAATGTCACCATTTTGAATTATTCATCTAAACACCGCTCACTCACACACAAACCTGTGCCACACAAACACGAACCCGGGTGGTTGAAAGCAGTGTATTAGAAAATGTTGTGTTTTTGCAGGAAAGCAGTTTTTAGAAGCTTGTGAAAACATTAAATAATTGGACTGGACATAATAGTTGTGAAAAACAAACAGAAAAGACACGTTATCACTGAAATTCATAGGAATGAAAAAATTATTAGGATGAAAAAAGTTATTTGTGTGACACCTTAAAGCCATAATGACCAGTAGCTCCTAATTTTTCCCTGCTTCCAGATCTTGTCCATTTCACGCCAAACTCCCACACATTTCTTATTCACTGTTTTGTGTGTGTGTGTGTGTGTGTGTGTGTGTGTGTGTGTGTGTGTTTTAGGGGTGCTTTCTCCGAGGTGGTTCTAGCCGAGGAGAAGAGGACTCAGAGGCTGGTGGCCATCAAGTGCATCCCCAAGAAAGCTTTGGAAGGCAAAGAGAACAACATCGAAAATGAGATTGCAGTTCTACACAGGTGAGCTCGCCGAAGTTACTCGCGATGCATCGGCTGCTGCTTCGTGTGCAGCAGCAGGAATTAGTCCCTGCAGCTTCTTCCAACAATACATTTCCACATGCACAATATATGCAAGAGGTCAACTAAATGGGTGACTAAATGCATGGTGTCAGTAGAAACAGTAGGATTGTGCACCGGAAATGTCAGGAGTAAAGAAGATAGACCTATTTTTAGTGTCCCTGTTGCCAGGGCAACAGCACACAGAGGCGGAGATGGTGTGGAGTTCCCCGCAGCAGTGTACTGAAGAAAGAGAAAGAGACATAGAGGGTGGAGATGTGGAGAGGGGGGTAGGGTATGATAGAGGGAGAGTGATACTGAAGAATGGGAGGAGTTGAGTTTTGCTAAATATTTAAAGTCGTGCTTAAATAAATAAAAGAGTCATGAGAGCGAGAGACATCAAGAAAGTTTAAAAAAAATAATCCAAGACAGGAGGAAGGGATTCTCTCACTCTACTGAAAGTCACATTAGCCCTTCTCAGCTGCTGTTGTGTTAGTGATGGTTCATATGCTCTCAACTTGACTCGAGAGCCAAGAGAGATGCTCGACCGTCTGTTGGCTACTTCATAACAACAATAAACCATCCAAATCCATTTTTTTATTGTGTGTGTGTGTGTGAGTGAGACTTTGATATAGCCATGCTGTTAGACTCTGTGGCTGTTTCATGTTCATTTTCCAGCTGCACATATCTGTCAATGCTGCTCTCAGCCCGAAGCAGCTTTCCTGTGTCTGACCTGGGAGGTTTTGTCATTTAGTGTGAACAGTGTAAATACAGAGGTTTAATGTCAGTGAACTATTGTGGTTCCCATAGAAAATGACAGAACAGACCTTTCTGAATGTAATATATGCAGCAAGAATGCCATCTGGTGACCAATTAGCAGTAAGCATTGGTTAATTTAAAACATGCTGTAGATTTCTAATTATTTCGGTTCATTTGTCTTCCTCAGAATCAAGCATCCCAACATCGTTTCGCTGGAGGACATCTTTGAGAGTACATCCCACCTATATCTCGTCATGCAACTGTGAGTTCTCCCTCCTCTTTGATCTTACACAAGAGCCAATTACATAACACAAGGTGTGTATTTCACACACATTTTCACTGTGAACTCGCCCTGAAACACTTCTTTTCCTTGTGTTTGCATAATTGTAAAGTGAATATTTTAGGGGTTTGGGGGTTTTGACACATTAAGACCTGAAAAAGTTTTAGTATTGATTTGCATACTGTTGGCTTGAGCAACATTCAGCTGCACAAATATAAACAATTAGCTGATTGGCTAGATTAATGACAATCACAGGCCCAATTAAAAACAAAATCCCTGCTCATATTTACAGTAAAGCTGTTGGGAGCTGTTTTCCAGGTTTTGGTTTGTTTGTTACCTGGCAGGGTATCTGGAGGTGAGCTGTTCGACAGAATCGTGGAGAAAGGTTTCTACACAGAGAGAGATGCCAGCCAGCTCATCCACCAGATCTTGGATGCAGTCAAATACCTCCATGATATGGGGATCGTCCACAGAGACTTGAAGGTATCTGAATTCAGGGAAGACAGAAATATAAAAGCTCAGGCTGGCTTGCTGCTGGTCTTTTTTTTCACTCCCACTGTCAAACCTTTCTCTTTGATCCTCCTGCTTGTCTTTGCAGCCAGAGAATTTGCTGTATTACAGTATGGATGAGGACTCCAAGATCATGATCAGTGACTTTGGACTGTCAAAGATTGAGGGAGCGGGCAGCGTCATGTCCACAGCCTGCGGCACTCCTGGATATGTGGGTAAGGCATTTATTTCTGTGGTCAGCCTGATTCTCCTC
>OOFC01017309.1:22060-49176 GCA_900323345.1 Pseudochromis fuscus
TGAGAAATACACAACGTCTCTTCACTTTCCTCCCACTTCTTCTTCCTCCCCCCTCCTCTGCCTCTGATAGCTGTTATTAGTCTGGTCCTCTCCTGTTCGGGGGAGATAATGACACAGGGCTGTGGTTTTTTTGGACACTATCTGTGTGTGTGTACTGTGTGTGTGTGTGTGTGTGTGTGTGTGTGTGTTTCGCAGCTCCCGAGGTGCTCGCTCAGAAGCCGTACAGTAAAGCAGTGGATTGCTGGTCCATAGGAGTTATTTCTTATATTCTGTAAGTCATCCATCCATCCATGAGAAGCATGGGCAGTGATCCATATCTAGAATTGAACATCTATTAATACTGCTCCCTCAGGTTATGTGGGTATCCTCCGTTTTACGATGAAAACGACGCCAAGTTATTTGAGCAGATCCTGAAAGCAGAATATGAATTTGACTCTCCATACTGGGATGACATCTCAGACTCAGGTACTCCTGAAATACCCACAGCAGATACAACAATGCTCATTTACAAGTCAGAGTGGATTGTTATAACCTGAACTTTGGTATTGTGTTGGCAGCCAAAGACTTCATCTGTCACCTGATGGAAAAAGACCCTTTGAAGAGATACACATGTGAGCTGGCTCTCCAGCATCCGTGGTAGGAAAATCATCATCCTCCATCAATTATTTATACTCATTCATTTCATTATGGTTATGAGGAGCGCTGAAACCTTTTCAAAAAGACTGTCAAACAACTACTGCTTCTGGTTTCTCAGATGTGAGGATTATTTTCTTTAAGATGTTTCATAGCAGTGTAAAATGATTATCTTTAAACAACAATTTTGTTATTTTAAAGCATACCTCACTCTTGGGCTGTGATTATTTTTTCTTTTTATTACTGGTTAATGTGTTGATAGTGTGATGCTGGCTGATCGCTCTGTCTGTGAAATGCTGAGAAATCAACTCATTCCCACCTCCCAGAGCCCAGGAGTAAAAATTCACATGGCTTGTTTTAGCTAACCAGGAAACTTGAACACATGTTTGGAACCGTTTCCTAAAAATATTGCTGAAATAACTGTAAGACATTAAAATAGTTGCAGATTAATGTTTTGTAGATTGACAAAAGCCCCATTTCGTGCCTCAGATGTTGATGCCAGTTTCTTAATTCTCCGCGCCTTGCAGGATATGTGGTGACACAGCTCTGGACAAGAATATCCATGAATCTGTCAGCGCTCAAATCAAGAAGAACTTTGCCAAAAGTAAATGGAAGGTCAGTGTCTTGGCTGAATCACAGCAACCTGCTGAAAGGGCAGTATTAAGATTGGCAGCAGTGAGAGCACAGTGTGTTCGCCTTCGCTGTTTTTCTCCCTCAGTAGCTGTCAGACATGGAAGATTCTTACTGGTTTTTTTCCATCCTCTCCTCTCTGCCTCCATGCAGCAAGCATTTAATGCCACAGCAGTGGTGCGCCACATGCGGAAGTTGCAGCTGGGCACTAGTCTCGAGGGACCCAGTCAAATTACTCCCACCAGTCCCTGCCATGGACATCTGCTCCCAGAGGAGGAAGAGGAGGAGGAGGATGATTTGGGGAATGGGGAGGAGGAGAGCTGTAAGTTGGAAGTTTACAATGATTGAACAAATTTCAAACATGACTACGTTCATTTACGAGACTGAAGAGATTTTTTTTTATATATATATTTTCTGTAAATCTGAAGTTTGCACTGCTAGTGAGAGACAAATGTTTATTTAACTTGATACCTGTCTGCTATGACATCCAGTGTCCCACTACGAGGACGGTCGCCGTGGAAGCAACGAGGGCAGCACAGACCGGGACAGCCTGAGAAGCTGCACCTACTGCTGCAGGCCGGCCAGTCGCATCTGAGCACAACCTCTCGCTGTCGTGCCGACACTGTATCCCTGGAGCGCCCAGAGCCTGTCCGCCCAGTCTGGCCAGGAATGCAGAGTAGATATCAGGAAGTGTCCACATCCACAGCCAGCAGGTCACTGTTACAGTGTGGGCAAAACATGCTGTAAGTCTTTGTCCAGAACTTAAAAAAAACAAACAAAAAAAACACATCATGACTAAAAATACACAAGTTTTGTTGCAGAGTAGTGTGTAAGGCTGCTTCAGAGGGCCAGAGAGTGGTATTTTTAAAGGGTCTAACAGTGTGATTATGTGTGAGTAAACCCCCACCGGTGAAACATGCACTTGGTCTTTGTGCAGCTGCAGCAGAGTGTGGCCGTTTGGCAGTGTGTACATTACAAGAAGTGGTTCTGGATGTTCGCTTCAGGGAGGATCTAAGCTCCTGGAGTTTAAATCAAACATGAGGCAGTGGCCTAAAGGCAGTTTCCTCGATTATTTTTCTTCTCATACTATCTGTCACATCTACCTCTAATCACAATTACTACTGTGTCTACATCCATCTGGTCCACACACTCGACATTACTGGCAGCTTTCTCCAAAAATCTGGCCAGACAGGGCAAAAAAAAGAAAAGGAGGGATGCTTTAAAAGGGAAACAGTGCTGAAAGCTACTCCTGCATGTCTTTATACTATCTCCCCATCAATGTGACTCATTCCAGTCACCGACCAAGTAGCTGTTTAGTTGAATAATCTCAAAGTGTCTCCTCACTGCTGATGCCACCTGCCCATTTGTGTCTGTTTGATCACCCTTTATTTCCTCATATTGTTATAATTAAATGTTTCCGTTCTCTCTCTCTTCCTTTTTTTTTTTTAAATAGATGAATATTTACTCCTTTTGTTCAAAGCCTTTTGTAGAAAGGAGATGCTTGAAAGTGGTGGGTGATTTTTGGGGCGATCATGGACTCTCTGTTCTGGCTCAGACTGGGTTTGTGGAGGGTGGTTCTGACCTGAAGTGTCTGCATGCTTCTGTTGGGGAAAACAGTGAAATGTATGAATATCAAAAGGAGACTCTTTTGTTTGTCTGTTTTTTTATGGCTGTTCTGTTGTCAGAGGCTCAAACTGAGATCCCCTTCTGTCTGTAAACCACAGGACTCGCACCTTCCTCCATCATGTTTAGGGAACAGGTTCGATTATATTGAGGATCCACCACAAGAAGAAGCGCTCATCCTCCTTATTCTGTTTCTGACGAGTGTCTGGATATCAGGTCGGAGGGATCTCAGTCTGGGCGCTCTGCCTGCTCTGTGCTGTGCACCTCTAGTGGAAGAAGTTTTGGTCTACTGTTTGCATGACCTGGTTAAATATGTTTACATGAATGATGATCAATTAGTATAAACACACATGATTATTATTACTCTGTTGTATTGAAAAAAAAAAAAAAGATGTAATACTGTAATTTTGAGCTATATAATGTGAAGTGAGTAACACCAGAAGTAATGTTGTTGACAAAATACAACACAGCACAGTGGACTTATCATTTGCATCGACCACGATGGTCAAGTCTCTACCTGAGTGACATTTCTCCTGTACTATGTTTATTTACAACTCAGATGGTTTTAGTTTCTCATTCTGTTTTCTTGCTACGTAGAATCTCTTCAACTATTTGTTTCTAGCTGACACGCTGATACTAGTCGAGAAAAAAAACACACACATATCAGCCACAGTGCAAAAAAAAAGAAAAAAGAAACATGGTGTTGGTGTCGCTCTGCCAGTGAGCAAGCTCTACATTTATCCTCCTGGGTGAAAGGCCTACACTGCTAAAGCCATACAGGGAAATAGGAATGATTTACTGTAGATTTAGATGCGTCATCATCTTTTAAATTCACGACTCAGATGAAGGACAATTGTGCAAGAGAATTAATATAAACAAAACATTTTTCCTCCAACAACTAAAATTACTTTAATCAAATCATAATGTGCCATTATTAAATTACAGCATGTCATGACATGTGGAGTTTTATTAGTTAGATATAGAAATCTGCCAATTCATCAACCAATCCACCTCAGTTGATTTTAAATATATTTCATTACGCCCATAAAACCTGTTTCCCTCAATTTATCACGGACACACAGGTCTGATAGCAGAGTAAAAGAAGGTAATCACTCCAGATTTACATGGCTGTCAATGTGGAAAATATGCAAACTGTGTTTGAAGGGCTTCATGTTAATTGTAAGACAGCCAGTGCTGATGACTTTGATAAGCTGGCTGTCATGTTTGGTAACGACCTTCTGTTTGAAACTTTCCTGGGATTTGTTTCCACTTAGCTGTTTTTTCTTTTTTTTAAGCTTGTATTACCCATTACAAACACATCTAAATGCATAAAGAAACACATGTATATTATATATATAAATATAAGTATATATTGTATATCCTTTTTTGTAAAAGCTGTTTTGAGCTACAAATGTATGGATGCAATGCATCATGGGTTATTGAACAAGATGTAAGAAAATATGATTTGTACCCACAGAGATGAGTGGAGGAAATGAAATAAAACTTCCTTGTCTATGCATTGTATGTGTGCTGACTTTATAAAATACATTGAATTTTAAATGTAAGGAAAACTTTGTGTGAAGTGAAGAACATCAGCTGATAACAAATTATCCACAAAATGTAATAAAATGCAGACAACAGATTATTTTTTTAAATCTGGGTTTCACTTCACTTACATACTTATTTATCTAAACGTGAACAATACAGAAAACTATGCTTCTCCAGTAAAACCTCAGCCTAAAAAAACAACCATGAGCACAGGATTTTGTTGAATTGCACTTTATTTATCTCTTGAGCTACAGTGACAGTGGTGACATTGTTTGTTGACCACGTTCTGATGATAACATCACTAATGACATTGGAAAATATTGTTGAATATAACAGACACAGTAGCAACACATACTAACCTGTTAATAGTGCCTTAGATACTTATTATAGTTTCAATTTAATTTAAAATGTGCTGGAAATAAGTGTGAGAACTGAAACATGTATTTTTGACACCACCTGTTTTCAGCTGTCGTCTCTGTCAACAGATCAGTTGTAGGTGAAATAAAAAAAATATTTTTAATCCATGCACATTTTGAGTTTTACTCATGAATAACAGAAATACACATTTCTTGCATCTTTTATCCGATCATTTCAGGAATGATGTGTCCCCACTTCACCAGAAGGTGTCGCCTCGATCACATACTGAACAGTCTCATTTCTTCACTGCAGAAGACGCTGCAGCTCCAGCTTCTCTTCACTCGTCTGTTGCGTCGACTGCCAGAAAATCTGTACATGAAGTCATAAATCCAAAGTGTCACACGTGTGCGTCCAGCACTGTGGTCTTCCTCAGTCTCTCTTTGACCAGCAGGAACTCTGGTTCCTCCTGCTTGTCTTTCTCTTCTCTCTCCAGCTGAGGACAAATGAAAACATACTGAAAGCTCATGTGTTTCATTACCAAGCAACATTTTCATCACTATATATTTCATGAAGAGTTAGAGTCCACTCTCTGACTGCAGGTTCAGGTTCTGTAGTTAATTGTACAAACTTGATGTAATATAACTGCTTTTCATATCACTCAAGGTTCTGGTCTAATACAATTCAAAGGTAGAGCAAATATGGCTTTTTGATTATATCCCACTATATTTATTTTAAAGTCCCTGAGATACTTTACAAATCCGGCATAATGCAAAGTTATAGATAAAACTATGACTGTAACAGTATCTAAAAATAAAATGCAGATTGTCTCTTTACTTCCACCAGTTGTACTTTCATGTTCATGCAACATTAATAACCATAGCAATGCTCACTGTTTATTTAACTGCATTCATTTTCATGGCTTTTATCACTTTTTTCAGGATGTTTAAACGTGATTAAAAATATTTGACATTGGTATTTTTGTTAATAAAGAATTTAATTGTGTAGTCTATGACCATGTAAATAGGAAATGCCTGAATGAAGCACACAATTCACAGCTAGAAACAAAGTGAACAGCTATAAAGTAATTTTAATAATATCTGTCTTAGTTCATACACCTGAACGTTGTACTAACCCCATGATGACATTAATACAGGCTCAATGTTTAGCAGCTGAATGGATGAACTGCACTGCCCCCAACTGGCTGACTGCCAAACAACCTTTTATTCCACATATAAATACCATACTCCATATATATATATTATAATACCTCACGAGAAGTTGTTCTGGGAATAATGACTTTCTAACCATTATCTTGGCTTGTTAGGGAGATAAAACACAAATATATAAAATCTGTTTAGTGTGTACATTTTCTAGCCTCTGTTGTCGTTTCAGCAGCTCTTGTTGGAGAGGTGATGTGTTCCTCTTTGCCTCCTCCTGCTCCCTGCTCGCCTTCATCCTTTGTTCCCATTTCCTCCTCTCCAGAGCTCTCTGGAGTTCAGTCTTTCCTTCTTGAGACACTCTCCTGTCAGAGACACAGATGGACTTAATGACTTATTGAAATAATGAAACTGAAGTGTGAGCATTTATGACGTCTGGGCTGTCGGTCCGACCTCTTGTGGGTCATCCTCAGTTCTTTGTGGAGCTCCTGGTGGCTCTTGGAGGAAGTTAGAGGATTGAGAGGTTTTTGAGGTCTGATTAAATTACCACTCTCCTCCTCCTCCTCCTCACTCTGTAGATGCAGTGAAAGAGGCTGAAGCTGTGGGAATCTGTCCTCCTGCTCAGTTTGGTGAGTCTGCATCATGGAGGCTGGAGAGAGAGAGAGAGAGAGACATACTAACAAACAGTATATATCACCCTACAGGATATACATTTCTGTGAGAAAAATTCAGTGTTACAAACAAACTAGCTTTGAGCAACACTATTGATGAGACAATGTATGTTATAATGGGAGAATCATAGATAAAACAAACTTTAAAGTACCGTATTTTCCGGACTATTGAGCGCACCTGTCTATAAGTCTATAAGTCTATATTCAAACAGTTTCATGTGGTCCACTCTGACCGGGTCTGATGTGATGAGGCTAAATGTATCGGCGGCACGGCTTGTAAAAAGCTAACGAGCTTCGTGCTGCCGATACATGAGCCACACTGGTGTTTAAGCTGCAGGGTTCAAAGCGTCAGAGAAAAGTAGCGGTTTATAGTCTAGAAAATACGGTAAGTTTTAAAAGGTATCAAAAATGTAAAAAATAGTAAATTTATAACAAACTGAGGAAGAATTCTGAAGAAAAGCATCATCTATGAACACAGAGAGGGAGACGTTTAAGTTTTACTTCCTGGTATGTTCAATAATAACAATAATAATGATAATGGTTTAGATTTATATAGCACTTTTTTCTGGAAGTCCAGACTCAAAGCGCTCACAAACACCATTACTCATTCATGTCCATTCATACTGGTGGCAGTAAGCTAAGCTAGCAACAGCTGCTCTGGGACAGACTGACAGAGGCGTGGCTGCCAATTTGCGCCTACGGCCCCTCCGACCACCACCAACCCATTCATCCAACATTCATCCAGGGCAAGGTGGGGAAAGTGTCTTGCCCAAGGACACACCGACAATGACTGGGAGGAGTGGGAATCGAACCTCCGACCCTTCGGTTGGTAGATGGCCTGGTCTGGTGTATAAATTTGTAAAATAGAGTACATTTATATAGCGCTTTCTTGAGCTTAGCTAGGTCCCAAAGTGGTTTACAAGGCATCTCATTCACACACTCATGGCTACCGAGCTGCCATGCAAGGCGCTAACCACCATTAGGAGCAACTTAGGGTTCAGTGTCTCGCTCAAGGACACTTTGACATGTGGATTAGAAGGAGGTGGGGTTTGAACCCACAACCTTACAATTCATAGGCGACCCGCACTACCACCTGAGCCGCCCCAATATACCAATGATTTGCTCTCCATGACTAAAACACAAATGACTCCAAGCACCCCACAGAAGCACCCCACAGGGAAAAGCCCCTCGTGCCCCTTTGAACAGTGTTGTCACAGAAGTGTAGAGATGTCTCGACTGTTCCCCAGGATGATCTGAAAACTCTGCTACACGACCACATGTTTGCTGAAAAATAGAAACTCTGCCCACAAGTGACACCAGGATGATACTGGTAAATGTAAAACCATAAAACACCACTAACAGTAACAATGAACAACGGCCTTTCTGTGTGAAGTTTGCTAACATTAGCTGTACATATGAGGAAAGGCTGCAGCTCCAACACTCCCTGTGTTGTTTCTTATGGATTCAGCTTTCCACTGTGTACGTGTGGAGACTGTGTTATTCCTTCTTTCAAAAGTTACATGGTCTGGCTTTAAAGCACAATTCACTTGTACTGCCAAATGTCACTGGGCAAATGGTTTATTGACAGGAACATAACAGTTCATTGACTTAACAAATTATGTCTCACCCTTTTACTCTCTAATGACAGTCTAAATCGATGAAAACGTCTCTTCTGCAAATACTATTGTCCCCTGTGTTTTATAGCACAGAGTCAAACTCATTCAAACTGCTCCCTGCTACCCTTTCTCTTTCTCCCCAAGTCAGACAAACAGGCCAAAGAGGCAGACACCTCGCCCTGCTGCTGCTGCTGCTGCTGCGACAATAATAATCATAGTAACAAACATAATGTGGGGCAGTAGTAGCCCAGTGGTTAGGATTGTGTTGCTGCACAGCCACAGGCTCCCATAAAGTGTAAAACTCTACTTTGAAACCCCCAAGCATCAACAACAGTTCAGGTAAAAGACAAGTACGTGTAATATCTTTCTCACCAGGCCCATTAAGGTGTGTCTCACTTCCACCTGGAAAATGCTGGACGTCCCTCTGTCAACAGAGAAAAAGTCAAATAAAATATACTCTGTAGTAATAAGTTATCCCAGAGACATGGTGCCTTCTTTCCAAAATATTAGTGTGTAAAAAAAAAAAAAAAAAGCACAGGGATAAACAACAGAAATCTCCCAGTCTGGTCAACACTGCAGTTTCATGCAAATGGCAGCAACACAAAGCTGCATTATGATGCTGACAAACAAATGAAGTGTCAGCTCTGCTTCCACGTGTCCAGTGAAGCGAGCGTCCTTGCTGGTGAGGTGGACGGCTGCCACCTCATTAATGACAGGATCAGACAAAACACACTTTGATTCCCACTCAGTTACTCATTTGCTGGAGTTTGAACAGAATTCATAGTCGAGACAAGAATTATTCCCCTGTGGGAATCAGACCAATAAACATTTCAGTGGCTTTCTTTCCATTTTTTGGTTGTTTGATGAAATATTTCAGAAGCGTGATCTCCTAATCAGGGCGTCCTGCCCCGTAGTGTCTTGGCATCAGTTGCCCTTCAGCTGCACCATGTCTGGACCTCTGCACGCACACACAGAAAATACAGCAGCGCTGCTAAATATGATCAAATCCCAGCATTAATATTTAAATAAATTAAAATTCAACAAGATGACAGTAAATCGTCAGAATGAGAGCGAATCCAAATGAGCACTGAGAGCATTTTAATGACAACTTTGCTGCTAGCTGCTGTTTGGTTGTTGGGGGATGGGGGGGGAGTCTTGCTGTTTGGCTAAATCTCACACAGTGGATATTGTGTGGAGAAGAATTAATTGGACATGACAGGATAAACAGTCTCCAAGGCCCACTCTTCACTGGGCTTTTTTTTTTTCAGAGGGATAAAGACCTGTTTTTGATTCAAGCGTTCACTGCCTTTGGGAAATGGGTAAAGGGTAGAGACAACAGATAAATCCACCACAGGAGAAGTAAGGTACTGTAAAACAAAAGCTTTAGTTTTAAAAAAAAAGACACAAGTAGTATTGTATATATAATTCATCATGACACACAATCATGAAAAGAACATATTGAAACACTGGGGTTTGCCATTATTTCTCTTTTAATCTTCTCAAAAAAATTAAATAAATAAAAGGATTTTGGTGGATTATTTTAACGACTTGCAAAATGACATGTGCTGTGTCTCGTGGGAAAAGAGCAAAGTGAATGAAGAAGGAGACAAAAGGCTTACCTTCTTCCCATGGGTGACTCCCATGTCCTCAGCATGAATCCAGATCTGGTGCCCGCACAGATGCCTGCAGGGCTCGCAGTGGACAGGGTTTCAGCAGGAGTTTGGGGTTTACTCTCTCTCCGCTCCAGCAGCCAACGACGCCACAGAGAGGGGGAAAGTGCTCTTTGTTTGGACCCATGATGAAAGCAGCGACCGAGCAGAAGACCCGCTCCACATAAAGCTCCACATCAGTGGTGGGATGTAAAAAACAAAACTGATATTAGTTATTTTAGTGGAACAGTATTGTAATTCTTAGATCACTCCATTTATATACCAGCTACAGTTCCTAGCTAACGTTCAGATTAAGATGTGATAAGTGTATAAAACACACTGCATTGTTACAATTAAAATCTGTGCTTCTTGACCTTTTCGACTCGTGACCTTCTGTTAAACACTGTGGTGGATGCTCTTTATCAGATGTGTTGTTAACCCATTTAAGCTCACTGAAGTCATTTTCTACTCAAAATAAAAAATCTAAATGTTACTCATGTAGTTTTCTTCAATTATATGATAGTAGGCAACGTAGAAAAAGGTTTTAAGAAAAAAAAAAACGTTTGCAAGTGCTTCCTGTCACATGACATCATCAACTTCATGCCCCTTCCTCCTGAGAACACGGTGGGAGCAAAACCTCCCATAAAGAGATCATTTTCTGATTATTATGATGTTTTCAACCCAAACATATATATATGTATTTAATCATACAAGTCTCATGAATAACCCAAAAAAAGAGTTTTGTACCTGGGATTAATAGTTTTTTGTTTATGGGCAAATTTGTGCAAGCGGCAGCTATAGTTGCTGGTGGGCACACAGCTGCCAGTTGCCAGTCATTAAAATGCTATTTTCTTCAAAGCAAAGTACAAATGGAAAAATACATACATAACATGATTGTTAGTGACTCAACTGACATAATTACATGCATGAAAGCTTTGAAAAAAATTTGGGTATAAATGGGTTAAGAGTCCCACCAAAGAGATATTTGTCCTTGATGCCACTGAAATTGATTTCATTACAATAACTGTTCCAAGTCAAGTCAAACTGGCCAACATTTTTTTTTTTTAATTAATTAAATTTTTTTTTACAAAGGTCTGAGAAAAAAAATGAATCAAAAATTTGTAATCGATCTTTTCCTCTATTCCCCCAACCAGATGTATCTTGCTGTGCTTTGGTAGAGCCCGACCCACAGGTTGGGAGCCACTGAACTCATCTACTAATTGTATGTAAAACGGGTAAAAGCAGCCTGACCTTGAGCAGCTACAACAATACTTTTATTGTTCAACTCATCCCAGAGGGACAAAGCTGCTGAACAGTATATGAGTAATAAGACACTTATACAGGATCCAGTCAGTGTCAGATTATACTCTGTCTTTTTATTCTTTGAACATTCATTTTTCAAACGGCACTGTTCAAGTGTTGTTGCTTTTATTCAAACAGCACAAAATCACAAACCGTACCACCAGTATAAAAAGCAACACATTAAAAAGCTCGAAGGACAGTTGTGTAAAAACTGTTGCTATGTACACAACAGACACAAGGAGCAGAAGTAAACTTACAAATGTAGAGAAACACATTGCAAAAAAATAAAGTACAAAGATGAATTATTCATTGAAAATTGAGATCAGCATGTTGAGCTTTTAGTTTTAAGGACAGAGTGACAGCTTTTATTAAAAAATAAACACTTTCCTCAGTTTATCACCAGTGTCCTTCAAAGTTTGCGTCAGTCAGTCTGAGTTCTTGGGAAACAGCCGCCCACCTCCACTATCTCTGGCCATCCTTCATAAATGTTGGTGCTCTCATCATTAACAGCTTGCTGGCAGGTTGACAGCAGGAAAAAAATATATATATATATCTTTTTACTTTTTGTATATCTTAAAATAGATGGGCTTTTCTGACACAAATACAACAAACAGAAGTGCACTGAACAGGTTCACTCACCTTCTCAAAGAGGCTTTTGATTTTTGTCCCTGCTCTCCCAGCAAACACCCAGCTGTCTCTGTGTTTTACAGACCCGATCAAAGTGCTTCCCATTCCCACAAATATCTCCCTCATTTCATCTGTCATCCTGCCACAAAGTAGGAGAGCGGGTCACATTTTGTGGTACGAGACGTTGAATCGCAGAGAGTTGGACTTACTTCGCTGTCACGTCATCAAACGAGGCCACCAAAACAATCATCCCGGGTTTTATGTCGCTCAGGTACGCCAGGGTTTCTTCTGGGTCTTTCATCAGAGCAATAACAAAAATTATTACCGTCTTTAATACATCCTCAATCTGAAACTTGATTAAAAGAAGAAAAAAAACTTCTTACCTCCAGTTTTCATGTTAAGAAAGCCAAATTTTTCCACCACTCCAGTTTCACCTGCAATGCAATTCATCAACTCAAATAAAAACATACACACAAGGTGAAATTTTACAGTTTCCAGAATGAATTTAAAATCTCTGACTATGAACAAAAGTTTAAATGATTTCTATTCTGCTTTAGATGATTGGGTAATGATTTGTCAGGGTATTGAGGAAGTGAGAGTATTTTACAAACCATTCACCACCACAATGTTCAGTCCTGGCCCCACGTTGTTCATCACATGACTCATGATGCTGTTGAAACACAGAAAAGCCTGAGTCTCACTGCACAGTCTCTGCCTTTTGTCTCTAGATAATCACCAGATATTTCCATACATTTTACCATCCAGACAGATTTTGGGGCCTACAACATTAGCAGCTCCACTGCTGATGTGCAAAGCAAGATGGTCGTGGGGACAGACTCTGGAGAGGCTGCACTTTGGTGCAGGTGTAGCTGCACAACAGGACAGAAAATATCTTGTGATGGATACAGCGACTGTGGGAATACTTTTATGAGGATTTAATTCAAGAAAAAAAAAGAGAGAATTGAGAGAGAATAAATATTTTATATGAGTCTGTTATGAATCGAGATTGTTTGACTTACCTGTTTCTGGTTCGATTTCATCTCCATTATAAAACCCTAAAATGAAAGAATGGAGGCAGCTGATATAAAAGCAGCTGAGGATTTAAGGTGTAATGAAAAATAAAGATCTTACCAAGAATATGTTTCGCTTTCTCCTGTGTGTCAAATGAATTGATGGAGATTCCCCATGTGATTAGGAGGACAACAATTACAGCAGCGAGATGCAAAGCAGCTGTCAACAAAAAAGAGAAGACAGATGAAGACACGCAGTCGTAGAAGTTAAACTCGCTTTTTTTTTTTTTTTTTAAATTTAAAGATAAATTCTCACCTCGATTTCTCATATCTGCAACAAATGTGGAGCTTATTCCTATCCTGGGAGGAAGAGTTGAGACCTTTCAAATGTACTTGAAGCACTCAACAAAAATATCGTAGATGCAGCAGAGCTGTGGTGTCATCTCATCTGTGAACACGCCTTGTGGGAAAAGTATTTGGATATGCAAAAGAAAAGTGTGGCAGCCCTCTTTGTGTTACATAAAATCTGGGATGTGGCATTATGGATATACACCCACTGTGAACTGGATGATCAAGTTTCTGTTTTTTCACCATGTCAAACCAGGGAAGGTGTCCACTGAGTAACAGATACTGTTTGAAGTGAACAATGAGGTTTGCAAAGGAAAGATTGTCCTTAGTTGGTGTGCAAACATGCATCAGAAACCTGGGGAGGGGAAAAAAGCACAAAGAAGAAAAAAAAGGGGCCAAAAGCCTCATATTTCAAATTGGATGAATAAATGAAAAAAGGTTTAAAGAATCTTTGTACCCGTTGTCAGAGTTTTCTATTTGTATGTAAATTTTAGTAAAACCCATATGATATGTGGAGTTATCTGCATAAAGCAGCCCATACACAAAAAGCACTACAAACAACAGAAGAAAAAAAAACAATCAAAGGATTTAACACCAAACCTCACTGCAAGCAAATAACCATGGAAAAGGGACATAAAGACATTTTCTGATAAGAAACTAGAAAGAAAACGTAGAATCAGATGTGAAAGTAATTCACAGAAACCAAGAGGGGGGTGCAGGCGGGAATAACGACAACACAAACCAGGCAACACGTTTGGAGTTTTGTCAGGACATTTAAGACTAGATTTCTGAGAGTGGGCAACACAAGCTATTAGCTGCATTTAGACGTGACAGACACAGTAATCCTTCAAAGCAGAGGTCAAATCCGTGTGTCAGCAAACATCCGCCCTGCTGGTTCGGGAGCAGGAGCTGAGCCTGAGCTTACACCTGTCTGCAGAGCTACTCAACAAAACGGCATTTTTCTTAGTCATAGTTTTACAGAAAGTTCAGCTGGGTTGGCATCTGGTAACAGAAGTTTCAAATTGTAATTTGTCACCCGCATGGAGCTGAATAAATCCTACTTTATTTAAATCATAGTTACCACTTTGGCATAAAAAATACATTTATATTCATTAATAAAACGAGCAACAGTAAAAATCCCACACGAGGATGTTGAGGATGTTTTGTTTTTTTTTTTGTTTTGCTATAAAAACATATTCCTCTAATTACAAAATGAATCATTGATGAAACTGTTCTCAGCATTTTACCTCATGAGGTCTACATATATATATCTATACTAAACTGTATCATATTTTAACCTCTTATTTCATTGTTTTGCACATTGCACGCCTTTGTAGGGTGTAAATGACATTTGCTTGTGTGTGTGTACCGTGTGCAGCATGCTACAATGACAAATGAAGATTTCTTCTTCTTTTTCTAGGTATATTTTCTTAATTTTAGTATGTTGTGGTAGACTATATTTCTCTGAACCCTGCATGTCCTGTGTTTCCATCTTTGTCAAGCAGCTGGAAATATGAATTTCTCTTGGGGATGAATGAAGTATCTATCCATCTATCTATCTCATGATGTAATACTAAAGACAGCCAGCAGAGGGTCTTTGTGTACCATCATTTCCTAATCAAGGGAAACATTTAGCATTCAAAGGAGCAGATAACGCTGTGGTAACAAAACATCCATGTTCAGTTTAATCGTTTGCTTACACACATCATACAGACAACAATGAATCAAACACAGTGAAGATTGGGCAACACTGCACCTCACAGCTCTTGTATCCGTCGTTCAGAAGTGAGCAATACTTCAAATATTTCCTTTATGTTAAAGCTGAGATTCCCTTTAGTCAACACACAGTGAGAGTAAATCACTCAGGCCCAGAGGTGGATAAAACAAAGACAATCCCAGAATAATGGAGTCAATCCATAAGATAAATAGATGTAAAAGCTGACATAAATATTTCTCAAATGTACACAGAGATAAAAAACGACTCAGCAGGCATCATTAATAACATCCACCCCAACATCAGTAACTGCAGATAAACTGCCTCCATTAGAGATTTGGAAATTTTGTCATAATACTTTGAAGTCCTAACAAGAAGAGACAGATGGCAACAGATCGGCTTCACTGCTTAATTTGTTGATCACACCAACAATAATTAAAGAGAAACCATAATGAAGTGATTTCTGATCAATCATTCATCAGTTTAAGTTGCCGCTGACATCCTGTGATGTTCACATAATGATGTTTACTCCCAGGCAGGTGGAGACGCTGTTTCTATTTTTTCCCCCATGGTGGTGAGTTTATCTGTCAAACACATCACTCAGTGTAGAAGTCCATTAAAAAGTCAGTGAAGTTTGAACCCTACAACAAATTGACTTTAAGTGGAATGATGGCATGAAAAATCATTTCAAAAGGAAGTGGCAAATTGGTAGATAGCTGGAGTCTTACTCGGACTATTTTTAGCTGCAAATCAATTAGGGTGTTTGAAATATCTGAAATGTCAAATCTCAATGTGATGCTTTCAACAACCACTCATTTTGTAACTGTTGGATAATATTTTATAGCCACATGTTGTTGATGTGGAAGATGTTTTTTCCACAGCTTGAAGATTTTTTTCTCCACAGCCTTTATAATGATCCACTTTCAATTAACGGGATTTATTACCTCCTCCCTGCTAAAATGATGCTGTAATAAAATGTTCTTGATTTCATAAGAACAATCAAAGTTTTGGTGGGTGATGTATGTTTAACTACAACTGAGGAAAGTATGATCTTTGTTTCTACATCTTTGTGTGTTTTATTGTCAAGTTAACTGACAAAAAGTATAATTTCAATGAGTGAAAAATGAAGAGTCTAAACAGAGGAGGACTGACTCTCAGTGGGATTACCAACTTCAGCGTCCTTTACATAAACCCTGAATTATAGTTGTTTTATTTCGTGTATAGCTTTGGGCTCAGAAGGGGAACAACAAGAAAAACATGTAGCAGAAACATATAATTAATGACATTTGTCATATCATATTCTGCAAATTAACAGTAATTTGATTTAGATAAGTACTAATGTGTTTGTGATTTGTTGCTTGAATACAGAGATTATGTCCCAAAAATCTCACCTAGTTTGAAACTTCATGATTCTCAACTGCCACATCTAATAATAAATATTTGACTGACATAATAAATTTGCATATTTATGCTTATAAGAAAGATACTTTTTAAAATCCTGAGTTGAACCCTCATCAGCAGCTTAAGTTGTCTTTAAAGAAGCTGTATATGTCAAGTCATGAATAAAAAAGGGATCTGCTCAACTCAACTGTATGAGTGAAAATACAAATCAAGATCAATATTTCACATCAAGCACAAAACTGATAACATTAAAACATGAATTTAAACTTGATAATAAATCCAAATGTGGAAATATAAAACTCATTATCATTAAGTGAATATACCAAGTATTTGAGGTTCCAACTCATCAAATATGAGAATTTGTTGCATAATTTTCCATTAAATTAAATTTGAAAGTTTTCATTTTTGTCCTGTTGTTGGAACAAAACATTCGTGGATGTCAACTTAGTTTGTAGGAAATTGTGATTCTTTAACAGTTATGTTATGTAGACCAAATAATAATGAAAGTACCACAATTCAAAACTCCTTTTCAGTCCATCCAGCAGCTTTCCAGTTTCCAGATTCACTCCAAAAGATCCTGTCAGAAGAAAAAAGGAGAGCTGCAGTGGACATGTGAAGTGATGAGGAAAGGGACAGCGATGTTGACTTGTACTGAGAGACAGATGACAGCAAAAGCTATAATCAGTGAAGCCATGATGCGCTGACCTCATCTGACTCTTCTCCCACTGTGTCTGGCCCCCTGTCGCCATCCTCCTGATGTTGATCCTCCATCCGCCGCAGCACTGAGTATCTGTACGTCGCCTCACTGAAATAAAGTTAGGTGACAGATCACAGCTTGATGTGTTTTTTTTTTTCCCTGCACTGAGAGTTTCAAACGATCACGTTAAGGTTCATTAATCAAGTTCGCTTACTTTACTGGGAAGCAGTATTTTCGGATGATCAATACGGCAGCAGCTCCTGCCGCCACACAGACGAAGATCACCGATGCAATAATCCCAGGGTGAAGCCTTAACCCGGCCTAAAAAGACAAATGAATCCAATAAGATCTAACAGTGGGGTAGTTAAAGAGCCCATAAACCTAACAGCTCCATTCATGATGTGTGGCACAGATAAAAAGGAAATACAGGCAGGAGATATGACAGCTGAACAGCGGTATGTTATAAATCATGATGGTGTACAGCCCAAACGCTCAGCAGCAGCAGGGGTGTGAATCTCCGGCCAAGCACAAAAAAACTGATGCGTTTTTGACGATCGCTCATAACAACAAATGACAATCAACATGTTTAAAGTTTGGGTTGCGCCTCCGATCAAACAAAACCCATTCATCACACATGTGGTGACTTATATTTAAAAAAACAACTTTTTTAAAGAGTTGGATGGAAATTTTAATTCCAGGTGTATTTGTTAAACACACTGTAAAAACATTTAGTTACAATAATTCTTAAAGAGGAACTCCACCACTTTGTACAGTCAATATTACAAGTATATGATGGTATCTCATAAAGTGCCTCTCATAATGTCACTTAAGCACTGGTGGGATCTGAAGTTTGAAAATGAAAAAAAGTCTGAAGTATGGCATAAGAAAGAAGTTACTGTCTGAAGCTACATCCACATCTCCACAATGACGTCTCTGTGGTAAATATTACAGTCGAGTAAGAAGTATTATCAGTATTTGTTTAGATAGGAGTACATAAAAACTAAATAAAACAGGAACATAACTGAATTGAATTTGCAAAATGTTACTGGTATCTGGTATATTTTGGTGCAAAAGTATTTTCTATATCAGGGGCGGGCAATCCTCGAGGGCCGCTATCCTCCAGGTTTTAGATGTGTCCCTCTTCCAACACACCTGATTCTAATGACCAGGATTGTTATCAGGTTTCTGCAGAGCTTGATGATGTGCTGATCATTTGAATCAGGTGTGTTGGAAGAGGGACACATCTAAAACAGTGGTGTCAAACTCGTGCCATGGAGGGCCGAGACCCTGCAGGTTTACTCACCAGCCGGCACCTGAAGCAGGTGATTTTAATGATCAGCACCTCCTTCAGTTTGAGGAAAGGAGCTAATCAGTGAGATCAGCTGGCAAGCCAGTTGTAAAGAAAACCTGCAGGGTCTTGACCCTCCATGGCATGAGTTTGACATCTGTGATCTAAAACCTGCAGGATAGCGGCCCTCGAGGACCAGGATTGGACACTTGGTCTATATCATATAAACAGTGATGAGCTTTGGTTGAAATGTGTTATCACTACATTTTTACATTATTTTTCCTTTGAAAACATAAGAAACATCCCACTGCAAAGTTTTACTTTACTTGTACTGTCAAATATGAGTCAATTTACAAAGATATGAAGGTCAGGGTGGATTTGTTTCTGTGTGGAGACATAATGGACGTGGTGAACACACGAGCTCAAAGTCTGCTACTGGAATTTAAAATATTTATATTATTCTCATGTAGATCTTGACATTATGCCCCTGAAAATATAATAAATATGCCATCTGACGGATCTGTAAAATAGCGAGGCAGGGTTTCTGGGATCCTGTAACAAGTTGTATATTGAAATACTTTAACATTCGTCTCTCTCGAAGTACATGTGGTGCTATTCCTGCACGGTCCTTCAGTCCTCCTCATGTTTCACACAAACTCATGTTTCTACTCCACCACACGTGACCAGGTCCAGACGTAACAAGAAGTTAATGTCCATCTCCAGGATCTCTACTCATAAGTGACTGCATTGACTGAAGGTTATATCTGCACAACATGACCACTTTCAGCTCTGTGTAGCTGCCACGCGGCTGTACGTACCTGTTCTGACGACATGACGGTGTTAAACTCCGAGTCTGGTTAACTTTCAGTCATTGTAGAGCCTGAAACTCAGCACATTACTGGTGCGAATTAAAAACAGTGACTTTAAAGTGTTTGTCTCGCGGTGACAACGACAGGCCGAACGGAACAGATGTTTACTTCCTGGTTCCCGGTTCCTCTATCACCTGTTGCCACGCCCCCTCCCCCCTCCTCTGAAGACCACATGACCTAATGACACATAAACAATTTTTAGTACACAATTCCTCATTTTAAGTTGCACTGACGTACTGTTTGCGTACCTTAGACAAGTTTCAGTGGATGATCCCTTTCACATATCCCTTAGTCAGTCATGCACGATGATACAAAACACTGAGACCATGTTTAAAATGCAAGGCTGTGTTAATGTAGGACAATTTCTTATGTAACTATTCAATGTCTTTTCAACACTGTAGCACAATTTCTTGGACGAGTGTTGTTTTTGGGAGCTATAAATACATTAAAATTCTAAACTGCTGAATTTCTCTGTCCAAGGTCTTGTTTTGGCAGGTCGTGACTATTAACTGGAAAGAATACATTATGAAATAGAAAATTTGCTGCCTGGCTATTGTTTGCTGAATACTGCAAATATATAAAAAAATTACAATTGTGCTCATGCCATCACTTTTTCAGGCTACTGATCCAGTTGGGATATAGTTTAATTAAAACTACTGGGACTGTATCTGAATATGATAAATCAACGCGATTCTCCCCTCTTTCTTTGTTTCGTTTTTCTCTTTCCTTGTCAAGCAACAGTTTATGTCAGGCTGAAAATAATGAATCCATCTTGTATTAAGCGCTCATCAGGTGTGATGAGTGTTTTGGCAAGACTGATGAAAAGACCTGCCAGCCTCACGAGCAGCCCGTCTGTTGTTACTCCTGGTTATAGTTACAGACCATGAAAAAGAAACAACATAAGTACAGATTCATCTGTGAATTTAATTACTGCAACAAAGCACAAACACAACTTTGGATTGTCTCAAATGCATTCAAATGTGTTCGAAATCAATTTTGTTCTGCTCTGTCCAACCACTTATTCAATTTCCAGGTAAACAAGACATTGGAACCAGTGCTATTTCAAAATTAATTTAATTCAAACAACACAAACACACACACACACACACACACTCAGCATTTTCTACACAAATGGTTATTTAAAAAGGAGGATAAAATGACCTATGCTGTTTTACTAATCCACTGAAAATTTAAATGTCAGAAATCGTATTAAAAACAAGCTCCAGGATGTTCTTTCAGAAGGCTTACATATTAATATGCAAGCCAAGACTCCTGAAAAGACTCTATTTACCATCAGATGCGCAACTGAATGAGCGAAAACTTGCAAAAAAGCAAGTATCTGGTCCATTGAAGACCTGAAACCCCCTTACGCGCTGACATGACACTACATGTGGAGATACAAAGCTCCTGTGAGCTTCCAAAAACAAAAGCAGTAACACAGGAAGGGCTTTTTCTGAATGGGGAATTCATGACTGATCAATAACGTCGGCCTCAAAAAAAAATCCTGAAACCATTCACCCTCTGACAGTGTCAATGTGATTTATTAATTTTGATTCTCATGGGCTTTGAGTCAAGCTAGTTCATAGTACTTCCCCGTCTTTGGATCGAAATAGCAGTTCAGGCAAGGATCATAGAGCAGATTCAAATATTCATCCTGGTTCTCCTCTTCTTTCACCGACTCATCCCCTCCTGTAATAAAGCCAGAAAATCATTCTGCAACGCTTGTTTAAAACACACACCAGTAAGATTTCAACAGTAATTCCCATCAAGTTTGCACAGATAAAATATATAAATGTACGGTTTTACATTTCTTATTTTATAGCCATGTCAGATATGAATAAGCGCCTAGTCCGTCGGCTGTTGCTGGAATAAAATGAGAAGCTTGGATGGTGAGGTGACCTTCAGACTCAGGTGGATTTAAAAGTTTTCTGCCGCTGCCATTTTTTCCCCTCATCAATCAAAGACCTAAGACACCCGGACCCAGTACCACATTATAAAGCTGTAAAGAGATTCCCTGTAATCCCCACTACTTTAAAGAGCGAGAACTTAGCTGTTAAATTGACAGGCAGTTAAACGCTAAAAAGGTTATGGAATGCTCCGGGACGAACATTTTATCTTATCAGAACTTGGGCAACAATAATGAAAACTAATTATAAGACACATTGTGTAAGAGGTTTAAAAATGATGTTGTAAACTGGGAAAGGTTTCATCAATTAACCTTGCCGGTGTGTCTAGGGGGTACAGACCTGTAATGAGCCTGTCTCCTCTGACCTACGGTGCTATGTGGAGGACAGAGAGCTCCACTCTCATGGGTTTCTTTACCATTAATTAGACACATTTTACTTGCTTTCCCACCATGCTGTGTGCAGTCTGTGGGGGCGATGTAACATTTTTGTAAGCCCCGACATCGGTAGTTGTTTCCATTAGTTGCATGCATTCATGCAGGTAGTGTTAATGTTGAAGTCTTCCCGATTTCCAAGGACATAAAATGCAGTCTAAGGGCATGAGGGCTATAATGAAGGTTACTGTACCTCTGACTAGACTTGCTCCATTGTTCAATGTGTTGCCTGACCTTCTCTGCTGGCCGGGAGGCATAATAGGAGGGCTGAGCACGTCCATCCACTCCCTAGGGAAAAGACCATAAAAGCAGACAGTCATGACAACACATGCCATTACACTCACCATCCTACTATATGACATTTTAACAATGAAGTCCCATCATCGTGTGCTCTCAGAAGCCCATCTAAGCCTCCATTGTCCTTGAGCCACTTGTGCACACTTAGCCTCACAGTTTTACCTGAAGGATCACTTATTAGATTCTGACTCAAGCTGTGACTTCCAAGTGTCCACATTCTGGCACAGAGTCGGGGTCTTAACCTTGCCTGTTTCTGCGAGCGCATGACTTCATTTCTCCCTAAATGAGTTTATCCTCCCTGTCTGTGATGTACACAGGCCACAACTATACATCAATCATTCTCCAGCAAATGGAAACACTGCTCTTTTAGTATGGTGTAACAGATTACCAGGGGGGGGGGAATCACAAGATGAATTATTACTTGGAAGCAATGCAAGAGTCATTTGTTAAACAGCATTCATAATCAGTTTTGGCTGACAGCAGGCGATTCAAACATGCGCCTGGTTTGTCTTACTATCAAGAACTGTAATGGCTGATAATTTATTTTTATTCTTTTTTTTTTCCCTGAAAACAAAGTAGATTCACTAAGCAGGCAAACTGTTCAAGATTTGTATACTGCTCTTCCTAACAACACGGTATAAACATTTTGATTAAATCTGTTAATAGTTTTAACAGACTCGCTCATAACACACCAAAAACCTGCCCAGCTCGGACTGTAATATTAGCTCAGTAAAACTCTAATTATGTATTTTTACAATTCCCCTATTTTACCTTATTAATGCCAAGGTACATGTTGGTTTTATTGGGAAATATTTCTGTGAAAATATTAACATACATCATGAAAGCAGTGAGAACACACACCTCTGTTCAGCCATAATGTATTTTAAGCTGTAAACTGAACACTGTAGTAGCAACACTATCTTGGTAAAACATTAAATCCATTATAAGCAATAGGGATTTTCTGGAATTTCAGGATTTACAGGATCCCATCCACTGATCTTCCCAAAAATTGAAAGATTTGTTCCCTCTGTCAAAGAGACTGATTGAGATCAGTTCTGCAGTTTTTTTTCCCTGTAGTATTGCGAACAAACAAAGCAACGCAGGTGAAAACGTCCTTGGCGGAGGTAACAACCCAGGTGCATTTTTCTTTAGTGATGTGTTCTTCTGATAACAGCCATTAAAAAAAATCTCAATATCACATAAGCTGTGACAGCATGCCACAATTGTTTGCTAAACTGTATTCAACAGACAGCAAAATAGTTAAAGGAATAACCAAAGCCAAGCTAGGAGTGCATATGCACATTCAAGGGCTGTGATTACATTAAACTGACAAATGGGCCGATTCCTTTTCATGCGATCCATCTGTGCATTTAAGCAGTAATTCATTTCATTTCTTTCACTTCTACTCTTGTGCCGTTAAAGCGTTGAAATACACGTGTGTCTATTGAGGCTGTGATTTTTCTTTCAAACAAAAGCCATTGACTTCAATCCAACATGTCTTTGACTGTGTGATAGGCAGCCACATAGTGCAAAAGTTAATCGAAGCAATTTTCAAGGACAAGGGCCTCTGCCACTGAACTGTGAATCAGACTTCAAATTGTTAAGTAGGACTTGGCAAGAGTGATTAAATTCCTAGATTTGAAGTCATTATAATCCAAATGTAGAGATGCGGTACGAGGAATGAATTAGCTTGATTTAATTTGAGCAGGTACACTGGTTTTGCACAGTAGCTGAGCCTACTGAAAATAAGCTTCCCTAATGTATCTCCATGAAACAGCACGACGGCGACTGTGTTTGTCTGACACCCTCGCAGCTCTGCTAAACTTCACCATAGCCTTCATTGTAAAATAGTTGTATTGCTACTATACTGTAAGTCTCTCTGACAGCCTTATTTGGGGTTTCACATTTGGTATGCCAGCCAACGGCAGACACAATTATCACACGCAAAGAAACATGGTAGAAATGCAAGAAAAAGCCCTGGCAACATTAAACACGGCATCAGGAGTGTTTTAGCTGTCAAGGAAGCTGTAGCTCTCAGCGGCAAGAAAGCCTTGCAGTGGTGCCAGGATGCTCGAAAAACACCATGATAGAATTCACTGTAAGGGCGTCTCAGGATGCAATGCCTAAAAGAAAAGAGAGAAAACAACGACAAATCCTGTGCAGCTGCTATTCAGTATGTAAATCAAGGCTTTGCTTGGAAGTCTAATTTCAGCAGTACAGCTGTGGAGGCTGCGGAGCTGCGTGAGCGCAGGTCGAGGAGTGTGTTTGAGGTGGCTGTCAATAGTAATATTCATTTCAGTGGACATTCAATCAAACACCGTCGCTTCACTGAACATTTAAACAGCCTGAAGATATGTTATCAGTCATATATGACAAACAAAAAAGACCCAAAATGTATTCTGCTTGTCTCCACTGCTGAGTGGATGTTAAAAATTTATCATTTTTGAATCAGTCTGAAACAACAACACACGGCCTAATATTTAAATACATGCGAGTCTACACATGTTCACACCACGCTACCTCGCTTTTCATCAATAAATCAAAAGTGTTTGAGAGGAGGAGGTTGCAGAATTTGAGTAGCGGAACTGTGATGCAACCCCTTTGTCTTCTTTTGTAACACACCACATGGTTGTGTACACCCACAAGGAGACGGAGATGTGCACAGACACGGCTGTGCATTAGTGGCCCGTGGGGCGAAATGATGTCTCCGTAAGCCTCCCACAAGAACCGGATCATCCAGACATCGCCACAGTGGGGTCTCGAGATGGATACTTGAAAACTAACTTGAGATAATGGCAGGGATTCGGTGAGGTTGCCCCGCGTATTGTACAAAACGCTTCCAGTGTTAATCCACGAGATTGTATTATTAATGACGGTGTTGAAGGTATTTCAGAAGCATTTCAGAGTTTCTCTTACTTCGTCCTCTAAATCATCACATTGAACTTGTTCCAAGAGCTGCTTTATGCGAGCCTTGACTCTGAGCTATTTTCCCTCTCAGGAACATTACAAAAACGAACAGATCTGACTTAAATGAGGGCTTTTCAAAACATCATTTTACTTCACCTTACCTTGACTACTACAAGTCCTATTTAACTTGTGTGAGTTAAAAAATTCTTGTCATTCACTTTCATTGCTACATAACAACAATCTGTTATGTTCAACACACATCAAAGAATGTTTTCAGACCCAGTGTTATTACTTACCTTTTTCATGTCCTCACTTTCTCCCATTTACTTTATCAACCTCTACTTTGTTTGGTGGATTTTTCTGGGCTGCAGACGATGTTTTATGTTCAGCACTATATATGCCTGAAGTTGATATTGGAAATAACACTTTCAATTATTCTTTCTCCTGCAGTAATATTAGCCTGTTCATCAATATGTTTTCTTTGAGGTTGGAAATTTTGTTGTTTTTTTACCTGTAGGTCCACAAAACAAGGTGAAATATGTCTTATGGCTGTTTTGCATTATGAGCTACTGAAGCTCCCGCTGTGCACAGTGTCTAACGCTTTGCTTTTTGATTTTGGAAAACCAAAAACACCTCACGTCTACTGCTAATTATAAAGCGAATAATAATAATAATAAAAAAAAGAAAAAAAATGTCATGAAAACTTTTCCAGTGATGAATCTGACAAGCACAATAATAAGTGAAAAATAATCTGCAATTGTGAAAGTGACAACAGCAGTTAAGGGAGAAGAAAAGTACGACAGTTGGCACACTCTCAGTTTTCTATTTATCCCAGTCTGCATATCTATTTGACAGTTGACATTCAGCCTAAATACTGACATCACTGGGAAGCATTTGATTATGATTTTCATGGTTGGTTTCATGTGAATGCAGCAAAGTACAAATCCAGGTTCCAAGACCATTTTCTGTTGTCGGTAAAATGCGTCGTTATCTTCTACTCATCAAGGTTATCAACAACCCAGAACCTAAAGATGTTTTCTGAAATAACTACAAAACAGTTAAACCTTCATGCACAATACATAAGACTCTACAAAATACGGGATATTTAAAAGTGCACCTCATTAGAAGTTTACAATACATTTCATATGGACCATGTATGTGGGTGACACATGCTCCTTACCTGGGGTTTGACTGCAGTAGAGGGTTCATTTCCTTCTGATAGTGGTGCCCCTGATTAGCTGGCTGCAGCAGCAATACAGAAAAAAACTCAGAAGCTGTGTTAAAATCCCACTAAATACACAATTTCTACTTATCTATCTCATTCAGGCAAAATGACCACTAAGTACTCAATTAAGGCACAAATAAAAAAAGATGTACATTTACAGCACATTACAGCTGAAACCAGTTTTCAGGTTCAGAATGAGCTGTTTCATTCAGTCTAGGTCAGTAATGAAGGACTTTGCGTTCAATACCATCTGACTGCTATTTAAGTGTAATTGCGTAAAAAAAAAAGATGATGTCCTTCGACAAAGATTGCACATTTTTTGGCAGGTAAGTGTCATAGGGCATTTCACGACAGAAAAGTCAAGGGCAGCTGCTGCGACGTGCTTTGATATTTCTGTGCAGAACCATGAATATATTTACTGCAGACATGCCAGAGAAGTATACTCTGCCATCATGCCACTTATTAATTAAGTAATTTCTGTCCCTGCAATGTGTCACTCAGGTATAAATGCAGGGTGAGGAGCTACATGTCTTTTGTGGAAAGACATCTGTCAAGAACATCAACTCACTGCCTCCCTGAAATTACACAGAGGAGACAGCATCCGTCAAAGTCAAAGTAAGACAAAGGAAAGTTTCATAAAAGGCTTAGCACAACCACAAATTAAGCTTAATACTTCTCCCTAAATCTACAGTTTACAGAAATCCTTGTGATACCTGCTCAGGTCAGGGCAAAAAAAGTCCATTTCTACGTTATGCACCACCCGGTGAACAAGTCAGGTATGAGGGTGAATCACAAGAAAAAAGCACCAGAAGAAAAACTGGAAAGAGCAGTAAGACAAAGAAAAACAGTAAAGCTTGAACAAATCAAAATCAAGAGATCCATAAAATCTGATCATCTCTAAAAAATCATATGCACTATAGTTATTGTAGGGAAAGAAAACAATTGTTTCAGTAGTTGTATCGGTAACTGAGGTAACTGAAGTGCTGACAGCTTTTCACACAGGTAGAATTAGAAGAAGGAGACAGCAGTGGTCTCTCTTTCAATATATAGTCATTTTCAGATGTAAGAAACACAAGTGCATTACCCTCTCCATCTTGTCAGAGATAAAGACCATATTATGGCCTCAGGAGACTTTTTAAGCGCAGTGCCTGTTAAAGGCTATTACATTACACGACATTGATGAAGAAGCAGTCATGTTAAAGCTGTAGT